>JAIFGZ020000092.1:600000-806094 GCA_019925245.2 Oryza australiensis | reverse complement strand
CCCCTTATAGGTCGTCTCGGTGCCGTATCTCTCGCGATAAGTAGAAAACGTTTCTACGCCTAACTTGTTTTTGCAGAGAATGCTTTGAGATGGTATGGCCCTATTGTATGTATGAGATGCATGTGATGCATGTAATATTCTTTCATATGTGCAATCCCCGTAATATTCTTTCATACGTGCAATGCTTGTAATATTCTTTCACGACCATGCGAGTCGATGTAATCTTCAATTAGAGCTTCTATAGTAGTAGCTTAGTTTGAAGAAATCAAGCATTCGACACTCGAAAGAATGGTGATGAAGATGGAGATCCTCGTACACCGCATGGAGATGGAGATCACCATGTGAAGGGGGCCATACTATTTCATGCTATTCTACCCGCTTTCATATATGTGATATGTTTGTTTGATAGGATAGCATCCCTCACAAAATTAAGTAGTAATGATGCCCTTCCAAATATTGCACTGGCCACCGTTATGCTCGTCAATGGTGGGTCTCGCCAAAGCAGAGTGCCATTCTCTATCATAACACGAGGGGGTATATGTCGACATATACAAAGCAGAGCATTTGGTTTACTTAACAAGGCTATCAAAACAGCTTTTGGGCCTTGGGGCATAGGTTGGGGCCGGGCATGGAGATGCCACACCAACAACAAGAGTCACATAGAGATGTGATTAGCAAGGAGTTGCTTACCGATGTTACTAATTTTCTAGCAAGTGATGCCAAAGCTCACTAGAAAATTAACTAACATGTGGATCTTGACCCAATACGTAACCTAGAGGGAAGGTGGAAAATACGTAATGGGAGTCTTATGTTAAATTGTTTAACAAAAGACATAACATAAACATTGTGCTAAACTTTGTTTTTCTCGTTGTAGAATAAATGGCGGCTAATACTACACCCAGCACCTTTAATTTGCGATCTATTCTCGAAAAGGAAAAATTAAATGGAACAAACTTTATGGATTGGTATCGCAACTTGAGAATTGTTCTCAAGCAAGAGCGTAAGGAGTACGTTCTGAAGTACCCTATCCCGAGGATTTGCCAAATAATGCCACCGCAACCGCACGGAGGGCTTATGAGAAGCACACTAATGATGCCCTAGATATAAGCCGTCTCATGCTTGCTACAATGTCCCCCGAGCTTCGTAAGCAATATGAGAGCAACGATGCTCACACTATTATTCAGGGACTGCGTGGCATGTTTGAGAACCAAGCTCGGGCCGAGAGGTTCAACACCTCAAAGTCCTTGTTTGCGTGCAGGCTTGTTGAGGGGAATCCCGTCAGTCCGCATGTGATAAAGATGATTGGCTATATCGAGAGTCCGGAAAACTAGGTTTTCCCTTAGCCAAGAGTTGGCTACCGATGTGATTCTCCGCCGCTCCTCCGAGCTTCGAGCCATTCATATTAAATTATCACATGAACAATATGGATAGAACCTTGGCTGAATTGCATGGGATGCTAAAGACAGCTGAGGAGAGTATCCAGAAAAACGGTCATCATGTGATGATGATGCAGAAGGCAAAGCGCAAACCACCTGTCAAGAAACTTTGCACCAAGAGGAAGTTAACTCCCGATGAGATCGCGAGTGCCTCCAATGCAAAGAAGGGCAAGAAGGGGTCGGCGGCATCAGATGCCGTTTGCTTCTACCGCAAGGAGACATGCCACCGGAAAAGGAACTGCAAGAAGTACATGGAGGATCTCAAGAAGAAGCAAAGTACGACTTCGCTTCGGTATTAATGTTATAGACATTAATCTCGCTACTTCACCTACTTACTCTTGGGTATTTGATACCGGATCGTAGCTCATATTTGCAAATCGCTGCAGGGAATGAGAAGAAGTAGAGGATTGAGAAGGGACGAGGTGAACCCGCGCGTCGGCAATGGAGCAAGCATTGCTACGCTTGCTGTCGGCACAGACCACTTCATCTACCTTCGGATTAGTTTTGGAATTGAATAATTGTTATTGTGTTCCAACACTATGTCAAAACGTTATTTCCGCTTCATGTTTGCAAGCGGAAGGATATGATTTTAGATCAATGGACAATGGTTGTTCAATATATCTTAGAGATATGTTCTATTTTCATGCTCCATTGGTGAATGGATTATACGTTTTGAATCTTGAAGCGTCTCCCATCTATAACATTAATACGTAAAGGCAACTCTCTAATGATATAAACCCCACGTTTATCCGACATTGTCGCTTAGGCCATATAAATAAGAAACGCATGGAGAAGCTCCATAAGGATGGATTGCTTCACTCTTTTGATTTTGAATCATTTGAGACATGTGAGTCTTGTTTACTTGGTAAGATGACAAAGGCACCTTTCACGGACATAGTGAGAGAGCAAGTGACTTATTGGCACTCGTACATACCGATGTATGTGGACCAATGAGCTCAACGGCCGAGGTGGTTATCAATACTTCATTACCTTTACCGATGACTTTAGTAGATATGGTTATATCTACTTAATGAGGCATAAGTCCGAATCCTTTGAAAAGTTCAAAGAATTCCGAATGAAGTACGTAATCATTTAGGGAAAACAATCAAGTTTCTACGATCGATCGTGGAGGGGAATACTTGAGCCAAGAGTTTGGTAATCATCCGAAAGATTGTGGAATTGTTCCACGCTTGACTCCGCCAGAACTCCGCAATGGAACGGAGTGTCCGAACGGAGAAATCGCACCTTGTTGGACATGGTGCGGTCGATGATGAGCCAAAGTGATCTTCCGTTATCCTTCCGGGGATATGCTCTTGAAACAACTGCGCTCACACTAAATAGAGTTCCATCTAAGTCGGTTGAAAAGACACCATATGAGATATGGACAGGGCAACCCCTAGTTTGTCTTTTCTCAAAATTTGGGGATGCGAAGCTTATGTAAAACGTTTACGCCGACAAGCTCACACCCAAATCGACAAGTGCTTTTTTGTGGGATATCCTAAGGAAACTAAGGGATATTACTTTTATAATCGGGAACAAGGCAAAGTGTTTGTCGCCCGACACGGTGTCTTCTTGGAGAAAGAGTTTCTTTCAAGAAGGGTTAGTGGGAGCAGGGTGCATCTTGAAGAAGTTCAAGAAACACCGTAAAAATGTTTCATGGACCACGTAACCACAACAGAGGTGCAAAGTGTTGCGCCACCGCTGTAGATACACCAGCCCTACGGAGGTCCGAAAGATCACGTCGTGCACTGATAGGTACACAAAGCGGAACAATGTGATATATTGTTGTTGGACAACGATGAACCTAAGACCCGTGAGGAAGCGATGGTGGGACCCGATTCCAACAAGTGGCTTGGAGCCATGAAATCCGAAATAGAATCCATGTACGACAATCAAGTTTGGAACTTGGTTGATCCACCGATGGTGTCAAAACCATTGAGTGTAAATGGGTTTTTAAGAAAAGGCCGATATGGATGGAAATGTTCACATCTATAAGGCGCGATTGGTGGCGAAAGGTTTTAAACAGATTCAAGGAGTTGATTATGATGAAACCTTCTCGCCCGTCGCAATGCTTAAATCTATTCGGATTATCCTAGCGATTGCTGCATATTTCGATTATGAGATATGGCAGATGGATGTCAAAACGGCTTTCCTAAATGGAAACCTAAGCGAGGATGTATACATGATACAACCTCGGGTTTTGTCGATCCAGAATCGCTCGGAAAGATATGCAAGCTACGTAAATCCATTTATGGATTGAAGCAAGCATCTCGGAGTTGGAATATTCGCTTTGATGAAGTAATCAAAGGGTTTGGTTTCATCAAAAATGAAGAAGAGGCCTGTGTTTACAAAAAGGTCAAGTGGGAGCGCAATTGTATTTCTAATCTTATATGTGGATGACATATTACTATTGGAAATGATATCCCTATGCTAGAACCGTCAAGTCTTCATTGAAAAATAGTTTTTCCATGAAAGACTTAGGGAGGCAAGATACATATTAGCATTCGGATCTATAGAGATAGATCCAAGAGGCTAATTGGATTAAGCCAAAGTACATACATTGACAAGGTGTTGAAAAGGTTCAACATGCATGATTCCAAGAAAGGTTTCTTGCCCATGTCACATGGCATTAATCTTAGCAAGAATCGCTGCCCTCGGACACATGATGAGCGGAATAAGATGGGTATGGTTCCATATGCTTCGGCAATTGGATCCATCATGTATGCCATGCTTTGTACACGCCTGCATGTCTCGTACGCTTTGAGTGCTACGAGCAGATACTCGCCGATCCAGTGAAGGTCACTGGATCGCCGTAAAGAATATCCTTAAGTATTTGAGAAGAACTAAGGATATGTTCCTAGTCTATGGAGGTGAAGAAGAGCTCGTTGTAAGTGGTTACACCGATGCTAGCTTCCAAACGACAAGGATGATTATAGATCGCAATCTGGGTTCGTGTTCGCCCGAACGGAGGCGCAGCACTGGAAGAGTTCCAAGCAGATACCGTTGCTGATTCTACAACGGAGGCCGAGTACATTGCTGCTTCGGAAGCCGCAAAGGAGGCCGTTTGGATCAAGAAATTCGTTTCGAGCTTGGTGTGATGACTAGTACGACGGTCCAATGTCTCTCTATTGTGATAATAGTGGAGCCATTGCGCAAGCCAAGGAGCCGAGGTCACATCAGAAGTCCAAACACATACTTCGGCGATATCATCTCATCCGCGAGATAGTGGACAGAGGTGATGTCAAGATATGCAAAGTGCACACGGATCTCAACATAGCCGATCCGCCGACAAAACCTCTCCTCACCCGAAGCATGAGGCGCACACAAGAGCAATTGGTATTAGATACTTACATGATTGACTCTAGTGCAAGTGGGAGATTGTTAGTGATATGCCCTAGAGGCAACATGGAGATGTTGGATATCACGTCAATGTTTATGTATAAATGAATAAAGTGTTATTCAGTTCCATGAAATAGACATCTTGTATTGATCAATAAGTACGTGACTTATTTATGAGACTCTTTATGTATGAATCTATTTCTAAACGATCCCTGATCATATGTCATATTGTTGGAACAAATATGATTCTAAGATCGGCATGTTTATTGATTGATGATCATGTCTCATAGATCATGGGTATGGAGATACCAAATCAATAAACATGGACATATGTGTTGGAGAACACATTGTTGGATAGACCCACCATGAGACACTACAGAATTAATGTGCCATTAGTTGGTCTCGTAGTGTTGGTACAAAGTCCTTAGACCCGAGATCACCATGGATTCCAACATGTGTAGTAGCCTACTTTGGGACTACCAAACGCTATTCCGTAATCGGGTAGTTATAAAGGTAGTTTTCGGGTTTGCTATGAAACATGGAGTGGGATGTGAGTGATCAAGATGGAATTTGCCCCTCCTTTGGAGAGATATCTCGGGCCCTCGAGGTAATGGATTATGGAAATGCATGGCCATGCTAAGTTGATTGAGGAGTCAATCAATGCACGATAATCCAATACGGTTCGAGTGAATGGTTAAGCTATTGAAGGGATGGCACACATCTTGCCTATAGCTTAACCGGTATCGTGAGGCAAAGGGATTTGTGTACACATTACAGTGTTCGAGCCGATATTATTCTTGTATACTATGGTGTCAATATGTGCCGCTAGGCGCCGTCGTTGACAGCCGGCCGAGTTAGACTCGAGCCGACGATCGGCTAAGTTAGACTATAGCCGAAACCGAGTATACCTGAACCTACAGTGGTCGCACGCTTAAGGGGAGAGAATAGATATTCGAGTTGGACTCGGATACGGCTCGATCGGATAGGGATCCGATCGGATAGAGTCCTATGGGCTTACGACGTGTGGGGCAGCCAACTTTATGAGATACGGATGAGATCCGATTCAAAATAGAGTCCTAATCGGCCACTAGTCCCGCCGGCCAACTCTATATAAAGGAGGGAGGGGTGGAGAGCCGTGACACGTCAATTGCATCGCGTGCAACAAGTCGCCGAGATCAATCTCCACGGAAACCCTCCCCACTTTCGAGCCAAACCCTAGCCTTGCATCGCGTGCTAGCACACGGGTGTACGGCGTTCGTCCCCGGACGTGTGGATACCGTAGAGGCGCCGCTACGTTGCGCGCTCTTGATCGGCCGCGGTCGGCGCATCGGAGCGAGGCGTGAGAACGCGGCCGGACGACTCGAATCGGCCGATTGGCGAATCGGCCGTCTCCGGAATCGGCTACACTGTTCCGGATCGGATTGCCCCGATTGGCTATTCCGCCGCACTCTACTCCAATCGGTAACGATCTATCGGCCCTTACTTGCAAGTGTTCCTGGTTTGCGCGGTAGAAATTTTTGTTTTCGGCTAGCGTAGCTTCCGCGTAACCCTTCAGGTTCGTCCAAGCCAGGGTGAATCATGCGTCAGCAGAGGAAGCCCAAGATGCACCGGAAGTAATACTGGGTTTGTTCCCTGTGAACTCCTTTACCACATCAGTCTTGTTTGATTCGGGTGCAACCCATTCATTCATATCAAAAGCATTTGTGGGGACACATGGGTTGTCGGTACTGAAACTTAAGATACCCATGCGGGTTCAAACCCCCAGGAAACATTTGAACACCGCCCACTTCTGTCCTTCGGTGGAAATAGAAATCCAAGGATCCCTCTTTCTAGCCAACCTTATCCTTCTGGAATCACAAGGCCTAGATATCATCCTTGGGATGGACTGGCTAACCCGTTATAAAGGCTTGATCGATTGCGCGAGTCGCACGATCACCTTGACCAGTGGTGAAGGGAGGGAACTGATTTTTCGCTCCCCTAAACCGTCGAGGGGAGTAGCAAGCCTAAATCGAATTTCGATCAAGGATAAACCTGAAGGGGAAGGAAAGGACCTAAAGAAGTTAGAGGATATTCCCGTGATTTGCGAGTACCCGGACGTCTTTTCAGAAGACCTAACCACGATGCCGCCTAAAAGAGAAATAGAGTTTCGGATTGACCTGATCCCTGGCACTGCTCTGATCCACAAGAGGCCTTATAGAATGGGAGCCAATGAGTTGGCAGAGGTGAAGAAGCAAGTGGATGAACAGCTACAGAAAGGATATATCCGCCCGAGCACATCACCGTGGGGTGCTCCAGTAATATTTGTGGAGAAGAAGGATAAGACCAAGAGGATGTGCGTCGACTATCGCGCACTCAACGAGGTCACTATGAAGAACAAATATCCCCTTCCTCGGATTGATGACCTGTTTGATCAATTAAAGGGAGCAAATGTGTTCTCTAAGATAGACCTGCGGTCAGGCTATCATCAGCTAAGGATTCGAGAGGAGGACATTCCTAAGACCGCTTTTATCACTCGATACGGTTTGTATGAGTGCACGGTCATGTCCTTCGGGCTTACCAATGCCCCAACCTTTTTCATGAACTTGATGAACAAGGTGTTTATGGAATTTTTGGACAAGTTCGTCGTAGTGTTCATCGACGACATCTTAATTTATTCCCAGTCGGAAGAGGAACACGAGCACTATCTTCGGTTGGTACTCGAAAAGTTAAGAAACCACCAGCTCTATGCTAAGTTCAGCAAGTGCGCTTTCTGGTTAAAGGAGGTACAATTCCTTGGTCATATCGTGAATGCCCAAGGGGTCGTAGTGGATCCTTCCAATGTGGAATCAGTAACCAAGTGGACTCCAGCCAAAACTGTCACCCAAATCAGGAGTTTTCTAGGACTTGCGGCATATTACCGTCGGTTCATCGAAAACTTCTCAAAAATTACCAAGCCAATGACACAATTGTTAAAGAAGGATGAAAAGTTTAAGTGGACTGCCGAATGTAACAAGAGTTTTGAAACTCCTAAGGCAAAGTTGGTATCTGCACCAGTATTGATTTTGCCGGATCAAACCAAGGACTTTCAAGTCTACTGCGACGCATCACGCCAAGGGCTAGGTTGTGTACTAATGCAAGACGGAAAGGTGGTCGCATATGCTTCACGCCAATTGTGCCCACACGAGTCAAACTATCCACCCACGATCTGGAATTAGCGGCAGACATCCATGCCTTGAAGATATGGTGCCACTACCTGATTGGTAATCGTTGTGAAGTGTATACAAATCATAAGAGTCTGAAATACATCTTCACCCAACCAGACTTGAACCTTCGTCAGCGAAGATGGTTGGAGTTGATTAAGGATTATGACCTAAGCATACACTATCACCCAGGCAAAGCTAACGTGGTAGCTGATGCTTTGAGCCGAAAGAGTTACTGCAACTCTATCCACACAAAAGGGAGATGTGAACAGTTACAACAGGACCTAGAGCATCTGAACCTGGGAATTGTTGAACCTAGATTTGTGGCCGCTCTTGAAGCCCAACCCACACTCCTAGACCAAATTCGCATAGCTCAAGCCTCGGATCCTGACATAATAGAGCTTATGAAGAACATGAGGGTTGGAAAAGCTCGCGACTTCACGGAGGACGAGCATGGAACGATCTGGATGGGCACAAGGGTGTGCGTACCAGAGGATAAAGAACTGAAAAAGTTGATCATTACCGAGGCTCATCAGAGTCAGTATTCAATCCACCTAGGAAGCACCAAGATGTACCAAGACCTAAAGGACAAGTTTTGGTGGGTCAGTATGAAAAGAGAAATAGCAGAGTTCGTGGCACTATGCGATGTATGCCAACGAGTGAAGGCAGAACACCAAAGACCTGCAGGGTTATCACAGCCACTCCAAATCTCGGAGTGGAAATGGGAAGAAATTGGAATGGACTTCATCACAGGATTACCCCGGACATCGTCAGGGTACGATTCCATCTGGGTTATCGTCGACCGACTCACTAAAGTAGCCCACTTTCATCCCAGTGCACACCACCTACACAGGAATGAGGCTGGCGGAACTATATCTCGTAAGGATCATGTGTCTCCATGGGGTACCCAAGAAGATAATATCAGATCGAGGGAGTCAATTCACCTCCAAGTTTTGGCAGAAGTTACAGGAGGAGCTAGGTACTCGGTTGAATTTTAGCACAGCCTATCACCCGCAAACCGATGGTCAGACAGAGTGTGTGAACTAGGTTTTGGAAGACATGCTGTGGGCTTGTGCTCTGGATTTCGGAAGAGCTTGGGACAAGAGTCTGCCCTATGCGGAGTTCTCTTACAACAATAGTTATCAAGCTAGCTTACAGATGGCACCTTTCGAAGCGTTATATGGACGGAAGTGTCGTACCCCGCTTTTCTGGTACCAGACCGGTGAACGCCAATTGTTTGGGACTGAAGTGTTAAGCGATACCGAAGAGAAAGTTAGAATCATAAGAGAAAGGCTGAGAATTGCGTAGTCTCGTCAGAAGAGTTACGTAGACAACCGCCACAGGGAACTAGCCTTCAAAGCAGGAGACTATGTGTACCTTCGTGTCACCCCACTTCGGGGAGTACACCGTTTCCAAACCAAGGGCAAGTTGGCACTACGCTATGTGGGACCATATCGGATTCGGGAGCGACGAGGTGAGGTAGCCTACCGGCTCGAACTGCCACCCACCATGGCAGGAATACATGACGTATTCCACGTCTCCCACCAAGAAATGTCTAAGAGTACCGGAAGAACAGCCGCCTGGATCGATCGAGATCCAGAAGATTTGACCTATGTGGAGAGACCAGCACGTATCCTCAAAACCAGTGAACGGAGAACTTGGAACAAGGTTACCCGGTTCTGTCGAGTTCAGTGGACTCACCACTCCGAAGAAGAAGCCACCTGGGAAAGAGAAGATGAGCTAAAGGCCGCTCATCCCTATCTGTTCACCAGTGCCTCCGAATCTCGGGGTCGAGATTCCGTTTAAGGGGGGTAGGTTTGTCACACCCTGAGGTGTTTTCCCCTTTTAAAAATCTAAAGAAAAATCACAAAGAAAATAGTTGGAAATTAACCTCGAGAGAACAAATAATTTTAAAAGAAAAGTCTAAATGAAAATGGCATTGTAGGATTTATCCTAAATTCTACATGTCAAAATACACTAACAAGATTTTTAGTAGAATTTTCGTAACACTATAAATAATTTTTAATCAATTAAAATCAAAATCAGAATTAATAAATCCCGGGAAATCATTTTTCTCTCTCCTCCCGTCCTTTTCCCGCCCAAACCGGCCTGTGGGCCGCCGGCCTGAGCCGACTATTTGCAAATATGAGCTACTGATCCGGTATCAAATACCCAAGAGTCAGTAGGTGAAGTAGCAAGATTAATGTCTATAACATTAATACCGGCGTAAGTCGTACTTTGCTTCTTTTTGAGATCCTCCATGTACTTCTTGCAGCTCCTCTTCCAAAGGGCTCTGCCTCCTTGCAAGAGAAGCAAACGGCATCCGATGCCGCCGACCCTTCTTGCCCTTCTTTGCATTGGAGGCACTCGCGATCTCATCGGAGTTAGCTTCCTCTTGGTGCAAAGTTTCTTGACAGTGGTTTGCGCTTAGCCTTCGCATCATCATCACATGATGACCATTCTTCTCGGATACTCTCCTCACCCGTCTTTAGCATGCCATGCAATTCAGCCAAGGTTCTATCCATATTGTTCATGTGATAATTTAATATGAATGGCTCGAAGCTCTGGAGGGAGCGACCGGAGAATCACATCGCAGCCAACTCTTGGCTAAGGGAAAACCTAGTTTTTCCGCACTCGATATAGCCAATCATCTTTATCATATGCGGACCGACGGGATTCCCCTCAACAAGCTCGCACGCAAACAAGGACTTTGAGGTGTTGAACCTCTCGGCCCGAGCTTGGTTCTCAAACATGCCATGCAGCCCCCGAATAATAGTGTGAGCATCGCGCTCTCATATTGCTTCAAGCTCGGGGACATTGTAGCAAGCATGAGACAGCCTTATGTCTAGGGCATCATTAGTGTGCTTCTCGTAAGCTCTCCGTGCAGCTGCAGTGGCATTATTTGGAAAATCCTCAGGATAAGGTACTTCAAGAACGTACTCCTTACGCTCTTGCTTGAGAACAATTCTCAAGTTGCGATACCAATCCATAAAGTTTGTTCCATTTAATTTTTCCTTTTCGAGAATAGATCGCAAATTAAAGGTACTGGGTGTAGTATTAGCCGCCATTTATTCTACAACAGAAAAAGCAAAGTTTAGCACAATGTTTATGCTATGTTTATTGTTAAACAATTTAACATTAGACTCCCATTACGTATTTTCCACCTTTCCTCTAGGTTACGTATTGGGTCAAGATCCACATGTTAGTTAATTTTCTAGTGAGCTTTGGCATCACTGCTAGAAAATTAGTAACATTGGTAAGCAACTCCTTGCTAATCACATCTCTATGTGACTCTTGTTGTTGGTGCGGCATCTCCATGCCCCGACCCCAACCTATGCCCCAAGGCCCAAAACTGTTTTGATAGCCTTGTTAAGTAAACCAAATGCTCCTGCTGTATATGTCCGACATATACCCCCTCGTGTTATGATAGAGAATGGCACTCTGCTTTGGCAGACCCACAGTTGACGAGCATAACGGTGACGGGTGCAACATTTGGAAGGGCATCATCACTACTTAATTTTGTGAGGGATGCTATCCTATCAAACAAACATATCACATATATGAAAGCAGGTAGAATAGCATGAAATAGTATGGCCCCCTTCACATGGTGATCTCCATCTCCATGCCGGTGTAGAGGATCTCCATCTTCATCACCGTTCTTCCGAGTGCCGAATGCTTGATTTCTTCAAACTAAGCTACTACTATAGAAGCTCTAATTGAAGATTACATCGAGTCGTAGGTCGTGAAAGAATATTACAAGCATTGCATGTATGAAAGAATATTACAGGGATTGCACATATGAAAGAATATTACATGCATCACATGCATCTCATACATCTCATACATACAATAGGGCCATACCGTTTCAAAGCATTCTCTGCAAAAACAAGTTAGGCGTAGAAACATTTTCTACCTATCGCAGAGATACGGCACCGAGACGACCTATAAGGGGTACGCACACGGCGGTCCATGAAATCGCTTACGGAAACCATGTCGGCATAATCATATTATGTCGTCCCGATACACTATCAAGGGAGATGGTTTGCGTAGGCACGAGGCAGCAAACAAGATCGGACTACGAGATAGCTTCGGCATAATCACATTATACCGTTTCGATACACTATCAAGGAACGCTATCTCGAAGCCGACTCAAACCGAGTTATATGGAAATTGCTTCGACATAATCACATTACGCCGTTTCGATACACTATCAAGGAACGCAATTACCATTAACTCTCCTCAACAGATCCCGTAAAACCGATTGATCTAATCAACCCGTGAGCAAAACTTGTTCCAGATCCAATCTAAAACCCGAACTAAGCAAGATTAGCTCTGATACCACTGAAGGGTTACGCGGAGGCTACGCTAGCCGAAAACAAAAACTTTTAACCGCGCAAACCAGAACACTTGTAAGTAAGGGCCGATAGATCGTTACCGATTGGAGTGTGCAATGGAAACACCAATCGTGGCTATCCGATCCGAACAAGGTAGCCGATTCCCGCAAGCCGACAGCCGATTCCCGGGGACAGCCTATTCGCGGAGTTGTCCGGTCACGTTCTTGCGCCTTGCTCCGATGCGCCCGACCGCAGCCGATCCGAAGCCGATCAACAGCGTGCAACGTAGCAGCGCCTCTACCGGTATCCACACGTTCGGGGACAGAACGCCGAACACCCGTGTGCTAGCACGCGATGCAAGGCTAGGGTTTGGCTCGAAAGTGGGGAGGGTTTTCGTGGAGTTTGATCTCGGCGACTTCTGTTGCACGCGATGCAATTGACGTGCCGCAGCTCTCCACCCCTCCCTCCTTTATATAGAGTTGGTCAACTGGGACTAGTGGCCGATCAGGACTCTATTTTGAGGCAAATTTCATCTTGATCACTCACATCCCACTCCATGTTTCATAGCAAACCCGAAAACTACCTTTATAATTACCCGCACGGAATAGCGTTTGGTAGTCCCAAAGTAGGCTACTACACATGTTGGAATCCATGGTGATCTCAGTCTAAGGACTTTGTACCAACACTACCCGAGACCAACTAATGGCACATTGATTCCCGTAGTGTCTCATGGTGGGTCTATCCAACAATGTGTTCTCTAACACATATGTCCATGTTTATTGATTTGGTATCTCCATAGCCATGATCTATGAGACATGATCATCAATCAATAAACATGTCGATCTTAGAATCATATTTGTTCCAACAATATGACATATGATCAGGGATCATTTAGAAATAGATTCATACATATAGAGTCTCATAAATAAGTCACGTACTTATTGATCAATACAAGATGTCTATTTCATGGAACTGAATAACACTTGAATAAATACATAAACATTGACGTGATATCCAACATCTCCATGTTGCCTCTAGGGCATATCACTAACAGCTTTAACCACCCGGCCGCCGCTCCCGCGCCCTCTAATGGCCGGAGTTAATCGCTGGCCATTAAACTCCCAAATCTTTCCCTCTCTTAACTCCGGCGAGCTTTTACTCCCCTCTCGGCCACCACCGACCTCCCCGTCCCCTTTAAAAGCCACCCCTCGGCCTCCCCGATCTCCCCATGCCCTAAATCGAGCTCACACCTCTCTCTCCCGCTCTCGCGCCATGCGCCCTCGTTTCGGAGCTCGTCACCGGCCTTCAGTCGCGATTCCCCGCCGTCCCGGACCACCCCGGACCTCGTCGCCACCTCCTCCCTCCTCCCCGGCGCCCGAGTCACCTCGGCCGCCCCTTCCCGATGCCTCCCGCCGTCCCCCTCGCCGCCGGCGCTGTCATCCTCCCCACCTCCGGCGTCCCCACGGTGAGCCATCCCTCCCCGCCCTCTTGGTCGCTCACGTCGCCGCTCGCGAGTGCGCGCGGCTCCGCCCGCGCATGAGCTGCGGCACTCGCCACCTCCGCCGCCCGCGCCGTTGCCCAGCCCGGTGCCGGCCGGCCGTCGGCCGCCGTGCGCCGTCGCCGGCGACCGTGCTGCCCGCGCCCCACCCGGCGTCCACCGCCTGCGTATCAGCGCCGCCCATTCCCCATGCCCGCGTGGCACGCCACGTGGCGGCCACCTCGGCGCCACGTGGTGCGCCGCCCCTCCTCGGCCGTGGACCCGGTCCACCGTGGACCGGTGCTCCCGCGGCCGATGATGTCAGCATTTGGCCGTGTCAGCCCTAGCCGCTGACGTCATTCCCGGGATTTATTGCGCAATAAATAATTAAGGATTTTTCCTGTTTTAGTAAAAACACAGATAACCTTCTAAAATCCATATATTTTAAATCCGAGCTCGGTTTAAGCCCATTCAAATTTCATTAAATTCATAAAAATGCCAAAAACCCATTAAAAATGGTTTTGTTCCCTGTTTCAGTTGCTTTTTAGCTTGTTTTGTTGAAGTGCTTTGTTTGCCGTGTAGATCCCGGTAGTTCCGCTGACCCGGTGTATTTTGAAGTTGTTGCAGAGTTCCCGCAAACCGAAGAGCAAGGTAAGTCATGCTTTATTATTGATCATATTGCTCCTATTTTTGCTAAAACAACTATTTTATTCTATTAAACTGCATTTATTTTTGAATGTCATCTCATGGGGAATATTACACCATATGGTTAGATTTAAGCCTTAGGCTTGCCACCCTAACCCCTTTGATAAATTTGGGATAACAACATGACTAGCTTATAGGCCTAGGTTATGCTTAGACTGGCTTAGACTCAATAGCACACTAAATGGGCATTTCTCATCTAATATACATCTCCAGAACATTTGTTCGGAAGAGAGATAACTGGTGAACTTTGTAGACCGGAGTAATAACTAAAACTTGACAAATGGTGGGCTGTGGGTGCTGTGGTTTTGGATAGTGGTGCCCATGGCATTTAAGGACCGGTTCACGGAAAACCCTCGGAAGAATGACCGTACAAACCACAAGCCAGAATGGGCAAAACAGTGGGTCCTGTAGTGTAGCTCTTCCTAGCCGACGAACCCAGGCAAGGGTGAGCGTGATGGAGTTGCAGTCGGCTGGGGACTTACCGGTTGCTGGGCTGTCGGATTCACCGTGACACTTGGAGGGGCTGCCCACAGCCCAGGAACGGGAGTGGGGCGAAACCTTGGTGTGGTTCGCTTGGTTAGCGAGGGGTTATACGAAAGGTGCTATCACAGTCCCTTTCCGGGGTACCATGGCGTTATTCCGGCGCACGGGAAGCCGTGTTGTGGGCCGTGTCTTGTGGGTACAGCTTGTACACCTCTGATCGAGTAAAGCTATTCGAATAGTTGTGCCCACGGTTATGGGCGATTAACCGACTTCACCGTGATTAGTCCCACACTGCTGAAAACCTGTTAATTTGACCATGGCTAGTACAGTTGGATGGTTTTTGCCTGTCTCAACGTGGGGATAACGTTGGACAGTGTTGGATTTAATATGAATGAATTAATTTACCCTTTTTCATATTCTTGTTCAAAACTCCTTTTGTTTGCAAAAACCCTTGCTGTTTGTCCTAAAAGCAAACCCAAGCCAAATTCTTGTCTTCTCCCTTGCATTCATACCCTCTCTCTTCCGGTATGACTTGCTGAGTACGTGAAAGTACTCATCCTTGCCTCTTCACCAGAACCTGAGCAAGAAGCCGAAGAAGAAGAAGAAGTTGAGTAGGCTTTGTCCTGCACTCTGGAAGATGCCTGTGGAAGGGTTGAAGCCACGTGACCAGCGTCAAGCTTAGGCTTAGGCCCCTTTTCTTTTTCCGCTGCTCTTTTGTAATCTTTTTGTATTGTTTCTAAGACGTGGAACTGTAATATCAACAATTGTCGTATGTGTACCCTGCCTGGTCCTGGACAGGGATTTTAATACACATTTAGCTTCGGAAATTCTGGTCTGAATTTCTGGGCGTCACATCGACCGAGTTGGACTCGGGCCAGAACCAAGTATACCTAATCCTACAGGGTCGCACACTTATCGGGAAATAACATGCATTCGAGTTTGACTCGGATGTGGCTCAATTGGATAGAGATCCAATCAGACAAGGAGTCCTGATGGGCCTTTAGGCCCAGTCGGCAACCCTGAGGGGTGGAGGGATTTGTGCGCACAATAGACAGCCGAACAAGCTTCTCCACGGAAACCCTCCCACGTCTGAGCCAAAACCCTAGCCGTGCATCGCGTGCTAGCACACGGGTGTATTGAGTTCTCTCCCTGGATGTGTGGATACCGGTAGAGACATCACTACTTTGCAGCGTTCCTCGGCGGCATTGAATCTCGTCGAGATCCATCTAGCCGAATTCACCCGGCGATTTGGGTCGGGCCTCGCAGTCAAAGGGCCTGACGACCGGCCGACGCCATCGGCATCGGGAAACCGGCACGGCATCGTCGGCATCGGCCGTATCTTAACGCTACCAGGTCGTCGGGTGGCGCGCGGGGAACCTGGCGGGGTCAGGCGAGGCGAACCAGAAATTGCCGTTGGGGTCGAGCGAGACGCGCTGGGTCGGCGGGTTGGGCGATCCGGTCTCGGGGTCGGCAGGAACGTTCCTGGGGTCGGCAGGAAGATTTTCGCGGTCGGCAAGACTTCTCCGAGGTCGGCAAGCATCATATTGACTGTTTCCGCTGCACTACACGTCAATAGGTAACGATCTATAAATCCTTATTTGAAAGCTTTCCTGGATTGCGCGGTAGAAAAAATTTGATTTATGCTAGTAGCCTCCGCATTTTCCTTCAGTGGTATCAGAGCTAGACTTGCGTAGTTTGGGTTTTTGATTGGATCTAGAACAAGTTTAAGCACACGGGTTGATTAGATCAATCAGTTTTACGGGATCGATAGAGGAGAGTTGATGAAAATTGCGTTCCTTGATAGTGTATCGGAATGACATAATGTGATTACGTCGAAGCAATTTCCATAGGACTCAGTTTGAGTTGGGTTTCGGATGGCGTTCCTTGATAGTGTATCGGAACGGTATAATGTGATTATGCCGAAGCTATCTAGTAAACCGATCATAATTGCCGCCTTGCGCCTATGCAAACCATGTCCTTGATAGTGTACCGGGACAACATAATGTGATTATTCCGATATGGTTTCCACAAGCGATTTCGTAGATTGGATCTATGAAATTCGTGTGGTGTTCCGAGCGCTGCCCGAAAGCCCGCGAGGGGACTGCCGTGTGTGTACCCCTTTTTATCGTCTCGATATCGTATCTCTGCAATAGGTAGAAAGCGTTCTACGTCTAACTTGTTTTTGCAGAGAATGCTGGGTAACATCCCAAAATTCCACCGACTTTCAAAAATACTCAATTCAACATAGAAAATTTTTGCGAACAAAGCTTATTATGTACTTTATTTTAAAACATTCAAAATCTCCAAAATATTTATTTGTATTCCTTATTTATTATCCTTACTTTAATTTAAAAATTCCAAACTTACTGATTCTTGCTCATATTTTTGAAAAGTTTCAAATTAATTTTTTAATTCAAGAAAATCCCCAAAAATTAAGTCCAAATTAATTTTAAACCCTAAATTGAATCCTTTCCCAACTCTCTCTAATCTTAATTTAAAAATCAAAAATCAATTAAATCTTTGTTTTTATTTTTTAAAAAGTCTTAATTTAACTTTTAAATTTGAGAAATTTCTAAAAATTAGGTCTAATTATTCAAATTCTAAATCAAAATTCTTCCTAAAATTTCCCTAAATTTCTTTTCCTTTTCTCCATTTTCTTTTCTATTTTCTTTTTCTCCTTTTTCTTTTTCCTCTTTCTTCCCTTCCTTCCTCCTTCCTCTTTCCTCCCGACTCAGTTCAACAGCGGCCGCCGCTGCTTCTGTTGATTACACTGCGGCGCCAACTATGCCCACCAAAACCCAAAACCAACCTCAAGGCATATAAATCTTCATGAACAAGTGGCCATACACGATTGGGGCACTGATATCATCAAGTCTATCCACAATGAACCGACTATTGCCGAACCGCCATTGTCATCTTTATCCCGCCAAGAACAAACCGACTCTAAACTCTATAAATAGAGCATTTCAGTCAAAATTTTGTATACAAGATTTCTTCCTTATTCTTTCCTCTTCCTTCCTCCAAAGTTTCCCCAAATACTGTGAGTCATTTGAATTTCAAAGAATATTGAAGAACCCTAGTTCTAGCCGCACCGACCAATCTTCGAAATTTGTCATCCTCAGTTGGTTTTCCTCCAAATTGAAGGTATTTATGTGTTCTGCAGAGTTACAGCTTTGTTTTCCCTAAGTTTCCTAACTCCAAATATCACTAGAAGTCGCCGCCGGCGAGTACCACCGTGATTCCTCTGTTCGGTCGCCGTCGCGCGCACGACGCGAGATCACCCGAGTACATCTCCGGCCAAATGAACCATCTAGCTAGCTTCCCTGTGATATGTAGATGCTCTCACACCCCTTGGATTGGCCGTAATATCACCGGGGGACCATGGCGACGAGCGCCGCCGCCGCCACGGCCACCTCGCCGTCGCTGGCCCGCTACGCCGCCTCCCCGGCTTAACCGAGGTCGAAAATGGAATCCCTGTGTCGCCTAGATAGAGGCGGATCCCTTAATACCCGATCTCCGGCCACCGTCGCCATCGCGCGCCTTCATTTCCATCGGCCGCCGGCGCTAGAAGAGAAGAATAAGGAAGAAGATGAATAGTGGAGAGAGAATACAGAAACAAAATAAAATAGAAAGAAAAAGAAAGAGAGAAGGGAGAATTAGCGCAGTGTTAAAGAGGTTAGGATGGAGAGAGGAAGGTCCTGTTCAAGACCGGCCTTAGGCCATTTTTTTCATTTGTCTTTTTATTTTTTAAAAAGAGATAAGAGATAGATTAAGACATAGGAAAAACCCTAAAAAATTAATTTAATAACAAATAGCTTCGTTCTTTTCCTCTAAACCTTATAATTTCTCTTACTCCTTTTTAATTAATCTTCTTTCAAAATATCTTAAATCATTTTATAATAAACCCAAAATTTAAACTTTAAGATTGGATAAATAACTTTAGAAAAATAGTTTGACCCCTTTGACTCCTCTTAAATCCTATAATTTTAAAACTCTTCCATTTTTTAAAAACATATTTATTCTCCTTTTTCTAATATTTGAAATATTACTTTTTACTCTTTTACTTTTTATTCCTTTTACTTTTATTCAAGATTTAAACTTTAAAATCTAACAAATAATCTCCTCAATTTAAAAACTTTAAAGAATTGTCCATATTTCTTTCCTTTTTAAAATATTCTAAATACTTATTCTATTTTATTTTATCCTACTCTTTTCAAACCTAAATTTTAAGGTTCAAAACCTAACAAATAACCTTTCCTTTAAAACTTTAAAAATTACCTTTTTAAAATTTACATTTATTTGATGTTGTTCGTTTGTATTTTATCATTTACCTATAGATCGCGACGTCGAAATCACTGGAGAAACCGAGTTTAACCATATCGTCGACATAAACGTCCTCGCTACTATTCAGAAAAAGAAGAATTTGAAACCACTGGTCCTGAAGGCAAGTCAAACTGTTCTTGATCATTTAGTTTAAAAATAATAAATTATCATGTTTTAATAATATATAGTCTAGTAAAAATATTTCGTGGGATGGGTTAGATAGTTATAAATTATCATTTTACGTAGTCCTATATGTTCTTTAGATTTTATATGTTAACATTTAGTTTATATAGAATATTATTCCATGTGTTAAAAACATTATATCATTTCATGCATAAAAGGAGAGGACTACTATTTCATGTTAATAGATATATTTTCCTTCTCCTTAAACAATATTGATAAATTTAAATAATTAAATAAGCATCATCACATGTGTTAATATTTCATGTATCTTAGTACATATAGAAGATCATTCCATGCATTAAAAACACTATATTATTTTATGTAAAGAGAAGGAGAGATTTATTTAGATATATTCTCCTTCTCCTTGAGAAACATGTTGATAATCTAAACTAGGTATAAAATTGTTAGCCTAATAAAATGAACATCATTAATAAAATGAACATCATCACATGCATTGATGCTTCATGTCATGATTATAATTTCATATCTTGGAATAGGAAAATAACCCATTATTTTATATGATAGGTAAATGAAATTTCTATCAATTTATAAGATATGAATGGTTTTGGCTATATGTTAGAAAACTTAAAAACTATTGTGCCAGAATAAGGACATAGTTTCGTCCATCCGATGGACCGATTATACCGGCATGACATTTATATATTTCTCTCTGATCTCCCTAGGGACTTAGGAGTTTTATTCATGCGATTCTATGCATGAGAGATTTGTAGTGTTGTTGTTGAAGTTTTATTGGAGAACAACTATGTAAACAGCGGGTAACAACGCCGATACTAACTAGATCGGTACCGTTTGTTAAGATAGTCCACAGGTCTCTTCAAGCCGGGGCAAGTGTGTGACGAACAACTATTAAATAGGGGATTGATCATCATTCACTGTTTAGGTTTGGTGCCCCTATTAAGATAGTCCACCGGTCTCGTTCACACATTAGAAAAGGTTACAACTATATAAATGCCATGTTACCCTTTAGTCTGGTTAACATGGTTAATCCTCGGATAAAGCTGGACAGACGCTGCAGAGTCGATTTATATTCAAATATGCTGTACTCCCGGTCAATGGAGTTATGTCTATGGGTGAATCCAGTTTAATGGCATATGTAAGTAATTATAAAAAAGGATAGAACCTAGATTCATGTTTAAATTAGGCTTAGTTTATTTCCTTTTAGGATATCATGTATATCTATTTATGTATAATATGGAATCATATTAAGATTAGACTTTTATCATATCGTGCATACCTATATGACATAAGATCATGCTAAGGCTAGGATTATATTATTCTTTTTAAAATATCTTGCATATTTATAAGGAAGGGTAGAGTATAGGATTAGGCTAAAATTAAGTTTATAACTCATGTCCTTAAATGTTCACATAGAATATTTTAGAAAGAAGACTAGGATATATCTTCATGCTAGAAACATATTTGTAATTTATTTCTCTTGTCGATGTAGCATGCATATTTAAATAGAATTGTATTTAGTTTGGCTTGGTGAGTACCATTGGTACTCACTCTTGCATATAATAACTTCAAAAAATCCCGAAGTCAAGGAAGAACACGAACTCTAGGTCGAATCTACGCTTGGGGTATCCCTGTAGAAGTGTCGCGTTTTTTGTATTGTATAACTTGTACTTGTACATTATTAATTTGTAATAATAAACAAAGTTTTCGTACCTGTACTATTTCACGCATAACTAGACTCCTGGAAGGTTATGTGGTGTTGTGGAGTTGACCTCTCCGGAGGAGACTCCATATGCTGTGAGATGGTATGGCCCAATTGTATGTATGAGATGCATGTGATGCGTGTAATATTCTTTCATACGTGCAATCCGTGTAATATTCTTTCACGACCTGCGTGTCGATGTAATCTTCAATTCATAGCTTCTATAGTAGTAGCTTAGTTTGAAGAAATCAAGCATCCAGCATTCGAGAGAACGGTGATGAAGATGGAGATCTTTTACACCAACATGGAGATGGAGATCACCATGTGAAAGGGTCATACTATTTCATTATTAATTGCTATTCTACATGCTTTAATATATGAGATATGTTTGTTTGGTAGGATAGTATCTCTCACAAAATTAAGTAGTAATGATGCCTTTTCAAATGTTGCACCTATCATCGTTGTGATCATCAATTGGTGGGTCTGCCAAAGCAGAGTGCCATTGTCTATCATAACACAATGGAGTATATGTCAGACATATACATGTAGGAGCATTTGGTTTACTTGACAAGACTATCAAAACAATTTTGGGCCTTGGGGCATAGGTTGGGGCCGGGGCATGGTGATGCCACCCATCAAACAAGAGTCACATGGGGATGTGATTAGCAAGGTGTTGCTTACCCATGTTACTAATCTTCTAGCAGTGATGCCAAAGCTCACTAGAAATTAATTAACATGTGGATCTTGACCCAATACTTAACCTAGAGGGAAGGTTAAGAAACGTAGTGGGAGTCTTTTGTTAAATTGTTTAATAAAAGACAAAGCATAAACATTGTGCTAAACTTTGCATATGTTTTCTATTGTAGATTATGGCAGCTAATAATGCACCCAATTCTTTTGATTTGCAATCTATACTTGAGAAAGAAAAGTTGAATGAAACAAACTTTATGGATTGGTATCAAAACTTGAGAGTTGTTCTCAAGCAATAGTGAAAGGAGTACATTATTAAAGTTTATTATCCTGATGATTTTCCTGATAATGCTAATGCGGCTGCACGGAGGGCTTGGGAGAAGCACACTAATGATTCCCTTGATATAAGTTATCTCATGCTTGCCACAATGTCCTCGGAGCTTCAGAAGCAATACGAGAGTAGTGATATTCACAGTATTATTGAGGGTCTACGAGAACCAAGCTAGGGCCAAGAGGTTCAACACCTCAAAGTCCTTGTTTGCGTGCATGCTTGTAGAAGGGAATCCAGTCAGTCCACATGTGATAAAGATGATTGGCTATATTGAGTCTTGAAAAACTAGGTTTTCCTCTTAGCTAAGAGTTGGCTACAGATGTGATTCTCCAGTCACTCCCTCCGAGCTTTGAGCCATTCATACTAAATTATCACATGAATAGCATGGATAAAACCTTGGCAGAATTGCATGGGATGCTAAAGACTGCTAAGGAGAGTATACAGAAAAACGGTCATCATGTGATGATGATGCAAAAAGCTAAGCGCAAACACCCTGTCAAGAAACTTTGTACAAAAAGGAAGTTAACTCCTGATGAGATCGTGAGTGCTTCCAAAGAAAAGAAAGGCAAGAAGGGGTTGGTGGCATCAAATGCCATTTGCTTCTATTACAAGGAGACAGGTCACTGGAAAAGGAACTACAAGAAGTACATGGAGGATCTCAAAAATAAGCAAAGTGTGACTTCTGCTTCAGGTATTAATGTTATAGAGATCAATCTTGCTACTTCATCTATTGACTCTTGGGTATTTGATACCGGATTAGTAACTCATATTTGCAAGTCGTTGTAGGGAATGAGAAGAAGTAGAAGTTTGAGAAGAGGCGAGGTGAACCTGCGCGTCGGCAATGGAGCAAGAGTTGCTACAGTTGCTGTCGGCACAATGCCACTTCATTTACCTTCAAGATTAGTTTTGAAACTAAATAATTGTTATTGTGTTCCAACTCTATGTCAAAACGTTATTTCTGCTTTATGTTTTCAAGCGGAAGGATATGATTTTAGATCAGTGGACAATGGTTGTTCAATTTATCTTAGAGATATGTTCTATTTTCATACTCCATTGGTGAATGGATTATACATTTTGGATCTTGAAGCGTCTCCCATCTATAACATCAATATATTGAGGCAACTCCCAAATGATGTAAACCCCACATTTATTTGGCATTGTCGCCTAGGCCATATAAATGAGAAACGCATAGAGAAGCTCCATAAAGATGGTTTACTTCACTCTTTTGATTTTGAATAATTTGAGACATGTGAGTCTTGTTTACTTGGAAAGATGACAAAGACACCTTTCACGGGTCATAGTGAGAGAGCAAGTGACTTGTTGGCACTCGTACATACTGATGTATGTGGACCAATGAGCTCAACAGTCAGAGGTGGTTTTCAGTACTTCATTACCTTTACCAATGACTTCAGTAGATATGGCTATATCTATCTAATGAGGGATAAGTCCGAATCCTTTGAAAAGTTCAAAGAATTCCAGAATGAAGTACAGAATCATTTAGGGAAAACAATTAAGTTTCTACGATCAGATTGTGGAGGCGAGTACTTAAGCTATGAATTTGGTAATCATCTAAAGGATTGTGGAATTGTTTCACAGTTGACTCCGCCAGGAATTCCTCAATGGAATGGGGTGTCCGGACAGAGAAATCGCACTCTGTTGGACATGGTATGGTCCATGATGAGCCAAAGTGATCTTCTCGGGTTTGTTGCTTCTTATTTGCCAGCTCAGTTGCATAAATGTAGTCGTGATCAATTCCCTTTTCGGTGTATTTGGATGATTCGGAGTTGTCAAAACGGGGTGCGAAAGCCGCACTGTGGTTTTAAAAGGGAAATCGAAAACGCGGATTATGAAAATGCGTATTTGGGGAATAAAATATTAAATGGTGATTATGGAAGATTAATTAGGGTATAAAATAGACAATAAAATGTTTTAGGGATTTACATGAAATCTAGAAAATTTTTGGAATTTAAAAATAGTGACTTATGAAATTAAAAAAAGATTTAAATAAATATAAAAAAATAATATATATATATATGTGTGTGGCAAAATAAAGGTGGAGAAAAAGTTGAAATTATAATATTAAAAATTTTTCTTGGGAATAGTGGAATTTATTTTGAAATTTTGGAGTGAAGGAAAAATTGGAAATTAAAAGGGAATGGAAAATCGGGAAAATAAATAGGTGCATTGTTCATCGGTCACAAGCCGTTCGACGCCGTCCCGCCCCGCCTCACGCCCGCCGCGCGCGCCCGCCGTACCGCGCCGCACCGCGCGCGCCACGCGTCCCGTGAGCGCGCACGCGCCGCGCCCGGCCCCGGGTCACCCCGCGCCGCGCCCCGGCCCCCCGCGCCGAGCATCGTTGCCGCCACGCGCCCGCCCGTCGACGCCCGCGCCGCGCCCGCCACGCCGCCCCTTGCCCGCCCCGCGCCCGTGCCTCACGCTATCGCCGCGCGGCTGCCGACTCGCGCCGCCTCGCCGCGCCGCGCGCGGACGACGCCGTCACGCGGCCCGCGCGTGCGCCGCGCCTTCCGCCACGCCGCGCGCCCGAGCCGCCCAAACCGCAGCGCGCCGCGTGGCACCCAAGCTGCGCCTGGTCCCCCTCCTCCATCCTCGCCCCGCCCCGCGCTATAAAAGGGCCGGCAACCCCGCCCTTTCCCGCACCGCCGCCTCCCTCGTTGCTCTCCCGAACGCCACCGCAAGCCGCCGCCTCGCCGCGACGCCGAGCTCCCGCCGCCCTAGCCGCCGTGAGCCGCCGTCGCCGGTAAGCCCACCGCCGCCTTTTTCCACATGCGCTAGCGCCGGCCGCCGCCTGTTTCTGCTGTGTCCGGCGAGCACCTTGCGAGCGATGAATAGTGCGCGAGGGAAAAAGAAAAAAAGGAAAAAGAAAAATAGGGAAAAATTTGGGAAAAATTTTGGAAAATTTGGAAAATATTTTGGGGATAACTTGAGTAAAATTTTGGGCAAAAATAAATTATTTTCTCGCATATTTTCTCGTGCAAAGTTTGAAAAATCGGGATCGAACGTTTTTCCGGATTTCTTTTCGCATCGTTTTTAAATCCGGACTCCGTTTAATTCTTTCCCGCCATTTAAATAGGCTTCTCTTTGTGCTCAAACCCCCAAACCTCGAGCCCGAATTTTCTCCGCTGATATCTTCAAATTTAATTTCCCAAAATTATTACGATCGCCGTTTTTGCGAAAACCCTAGTCATCAACTCGATTCCAAAACACGGATTTTCCTAGCGACCCTTGTTCTAACTCGAGTAGACTTTTGGCAAAACTTTTGGAGTTGTTTTCATGGCTTTTATGGTTCTTTTCGATCTCGCGGTATTTTATTGAATTCTAATTGAATTCAATTGGTCTTTCGCACGTACGGATAGCACTGAAGAAACCGGCACCGACCCCGCCAAGATACCACCCCTCAAGTGTGCGAGCAAGGCAAGTCATCACACTCTTTGAACATATTGATCCTACTTTGTGAAGTGATGTTGATTTCAAAATTACAAAATTGCATGCCTTACACAAACAATACCTATGCTTGATATACCCTGCTTTGATCTTGATCACCATTAGTATTTATTCTTTGTAACCGTCGATGTGATATGACCGGAGGATAACTTTGGTACAAATGCTTAGCCCTGCTTACACTAGATCCCTGCATACTCATGATTTTGCAAAATGGCTTTGTACTCGGGCAACTACCTTAGGGAAGGTAGTTGAAATACGGCTGTGGAGACATGAGCGCCACATGGCCATGAGAATGTTGAACTAGGCTTGGTGAAAATTGAAAATGCTATACAAATATTTTAGACTGGGGCGCTGGATGATTTGGGCGGATTCCGGAAAAGGCAAGTGCCGACCCTGTCAATTAAGGACCGAGCCATGAGATAGCCGGAAACGAGCCAGCATAACCGTACTTCTCGAATGGGTATAGACCTAGCCGACTAGATAGCCGAGCGGAGGCAGTATCCTTGCATAGATGGTTCTCTATGATGTGGTTACGGGATGAGAATGAGGCTGCGGCCTTTGTGTGAATGGTGGAATTAAACCGATACTAAATAAACTTAAAGATTGAGAAAGTTTCCCTTACCCGGTGCGCCTGTAACTCCTCTCACCGCTAGAAAAGGACGGCTAGAGTGCATGAGGGCTTAAGTTCATGGAGCGGGTACTGCCAAAGCGAGGTTATCAAAAGGCTTTGCCGCGACCGTCTCATGTGTTGAGGCGTAGGCTCATTTGTTGGGCTGTTGCGGAGTACGGGTAAAGTGTACATCCACTGCAGTGTGAGTAAATCAATCTATTCGAATAGCCGTGCTCGCGGATATCGAGCATCGTGACAAGACTTTCGCTTGGCTAGACTTTAAACTTAAAACTGCTGGGATGGGTATGCATGATGATTTCATTCGCGGTGGATCAACTTCTCGAGAAGCGAGAAGGGGTAGATTCCCTAAAATCATGACGAACCGGAGGCGGAAGCCATCCTTGGAATCACGATGGATGGTAGACAGAACCGTCACCGGATTAATGAACTGTGAAATTAAAATTTGATTGGCTAGTCGATAGGCTTGTGAAAAGAATTGTGAAAACTGGCTTTATGCAAAAGAACCCCAGCCATGTTCTTTGAATAACCCAATCATATGCATCAATTCTGTGTGGCTTGCTGAGTACGGTTGGTACTCACCCTTGCTATACGCACAAACCTTCACCGATGGAAATGAAGAGCCTAAGACCCATACGCGTACTACCAGGAGGGTGAAGGAACCGACGGCGCATACTAGATCTTAGCTCCTGGCCGTTGCTCGTGGCAAATGATAAGCCGCCGCCTCTATTCCGCTGCCGTATCTAAATTCTGTTTTTGTGTTGTATTTGGACCATAAGGTCCTGTGGGTTGAACATTGCCTTCGGGCCTATTGATGTAATAATGGTAATGTAAGACTATTCGTGCATGTGCACCTGAATATCCAGTACTGTATTCGTGGGTACCAACTACTCGATCCAGGGAAATGGTACTATGAACACGAAAGATTCCCGTCTCAAAAACGAGGGTCCACACAAAAGGATATTATTTTTATAATCGGGAACAAGGCAAAGTGTTTGTCGCCTGACATGGTATTTTCTTGGAGAAATAGTTTCTTTTAAGAAAGGTTAGTGGGAGCAGGGTGCATCTTGAAATAGTTCAAGAAACACCAGAAAACGTTTCAGCTACCACAGAACCACAACAGGAGGAACAAGTTGTACCTGTTGTAGATACACCAACCCCACGGAGGTCCGAAAGATCACGTTGTGCGCCTGAAAGGTACACAGGTGCGGAACAACGTGATATATTGTTGTTAGACAATGATGAACCTACGACCTATGAGGAAGCGATGGTGGGACCAGATTCCAACAAATGGCTTGGAGTCATGAAATCTGAAATAGAATCCATGTATAACAACCAAGTTTGGAACTTGGTTGATCCATCCGATGGTGTCAAAACCATTGAGTGTAAATGGGTTTTTAACAAAAAAGCAGACATGGATGGAAATGTTCACATTTATAAGGCATGATTGGTGGCAAAAGGTTTTAAATAGATTCAAGGTGTTGATTATGATGAAACCTTCTCGCTCGTCGCAATGCTAAAGTCTATTCGGATTATCTTAGCGATTGCTGCATATTTCGATTATGAGATATGACAGATGGATGTCAAAACGGCTTTCCTAAACGGAAACCTAAGTGAGCATGTGTATATGATATAGCCTGAGGGTTTTTTCCATCCACAATCGCCTGGTAAGATAGGCAAGCTACAAAATCCATTTATGGATTGAAGCAAGCATCTCGGAGTTGGAATATTCGTTTTGATGAGGTAATCAAAGGGTTTGGTTTCATCAAAAATGAAGAGGAGGCCTATGTTTACAAGAAGGTCAGTGGGAGCGCAATTATGTTTCCAATCTTATATGTGGATGACATATTGTTGATTGAAAATGATATCCCTATGCTAGAATCCGTCAAGTCTTCATTGAAAAATAGTTTCTCTATGAAAGAGTTAGGGGAGGCAGCATACATACTAGGCATAAGGATCTATAGAGATAGATCCAGGAGGCTAATTGGATTAAGACAAAGTACATACATTGACAAAGTGTTGAAGAGGTTCAACATACATGATTCCAAGAAAGGTTTCTTGCCAATGTCGCATGGCATTAATCTTAGAAAGAATCAGTGTCCTAGGACACCTGATGAGCGGAATAAGATGAATATGGTTCCATATGCTTCGGCAATTGGATCCATCATGTATGCTATGCTTTGTACACGCCCAGATGTCTCATACGTTTTGAGTGCTACGAGCAGGTACCAGTCAGATCCAGGTGAAGGTCACTGGATAGCCGTAAAGAGTATCCTTAAGTACTTGAGAAGAACTAAGGATATGTTCCTACTCTATGGAGGTGAGGAAGAGCTCGTTGTAAGTGGTTACACCGATGCTAGCTTCCAAATAGATAAAGATGACTATAGATCACAATCTGGATTCATATTCTATCTGAACGGAGGCGCAGTCAGCTGGAAGAGTTTCAAGCAAGACATTGTCGCTGATTCTACAACGGAGGCCGAGTACATCGCTGCTTCTGAAGCTGTAAAGGAGGCTGTTTGGATCAAGAAATTTGTTTCTGAGCTGGGTGTCATGACCAGTGCGACTAGTACAATGTCCCTCTATTGTGATAATAGTGACGCCATTGCGCAAGCTAAGGAGCCTAGGTCGCATCAGAAATCCAAATACATACTTCGGTGATACCATCTCATTCGCGAGATAGTGGACAGAGGTGACGTAAAGATATGCAAAGTGCACATGGATCTAATATTTCCGATCCGTTGACAAAACCTCTCCCTCAGCCGAAACATGAGGCGCACACCAGAGCAATGGGTATTAGATACTTATATGATTGACTCTAGTGCAAGTGGGAGACTGTTAGTGATATGCCCTAGAGGCAACATGGAGATGTTGGATATCATGGTCAATGTTTATGTATCAATGAATAAAGTGTTATTCAGTTTCATGAAATAGAAAATTTATATTGATCAATAAATATGCAACTTATTTATGAGACTCTTTATGTATGAATCTATTTGTAGATGATCCCTGATTATATATCATATCTATGGAACAAATATGATTCTAAGATCAGCATGTTTATTGATTGATGATCATGTCTCATAGATCATGGTATGAAGATACCAAATCAATAAACATGAACATGTGTTAGAGAGCACATTGTTGGATAGACCCACCTTGAGACACTACATGGAATTAATGTGCCATTAGTTGGTCTGAAGTAGTGCTGGTGCAAAGTCCTTTGACCTAAGATCATCATGGATTTCAACATGTGTAATGGCTCACTTAGGGACTACCAAATGCTATTCCGTAACTGAGTAGTTATAAAAGTAGTCTTCGGGTTTGATATGAAACATGTAGTGGGATGTTAATGATCAAGATGGAATTTGCCCCTCCTATGGGAGAGATATCTCTGGGCCCCTCGAAGTAATGGATTATGGAAGTACATGGCCATGCCAAGTTGATTGAGGAGTCAATCAACAGATAGATAATCCAATATGAGATCGAGTGAATGATTAAGCTATTGATAGGATGGCACAAGTTTTGCCTATAGCTTAATTGATATCGTGAGGCAAAGGGATTTGTGTACACATCACAGGTTCAACCGATATGATCCTCACGTGTACTTTGGTGTCAATACGTTCTGCTAGGGGTCGCTGTTGATGGGTCGGCTGAGTTGGACTCGGCCCGGAACCAAGTATACCTAAGCCAACAGGGTCACACACTTAACGGGAAAGAACAAACATTTAAGTTTGACTCGGATATGGCTCAATTGGATAGAGATCCAATCAGACAAGGAGTCCCGATGGGCCTTTAGGCCCAGTCGGCAACCCTATATAAGGATGCGAGGGGTGGAGGGATTTGTGCGCACAATAGACAGCTGAACAAGCTTCTCCACGGAAACCCTCCCACGTCCAAGCCAAAACCCTAGCCGTGCATCGCGTGCTAGCACACGGGTGTTCGGAGTTCTCTCCCTGGATGTGTTCTTCGGCGGCATTGAATCTCGTTGAGATCCATCTAGCCGAATTCAATTTGGCGATTTGGGTCGGGGTCGGCAGGTTAAAGGGCCAATTGAATCGGCTCGGCCCCATCGGCATCGGGAAACCAGCATGGCATCGTCGGCATCAGCGTATCTTAACGTTACCAGGCCATCGGGTGACGTGCGTGGAACTCTGCGGGGTCGGACGAGGCCAACCGAAAATTGCCATTGGGGTCGGGCGAGACGCGTCAGGATCGACGAGTCGGGCGATCTGATCCCGGGGTCGGTAGGAACGTTCCTGGGGTCGGCAGGAAGGTTTTCGGGGTCGTCAAGACTTCTCCAAGGTCGTCAAGCATCATATTGACTGTTTCGCTGCACTACACTTCAATATGTAACGATCTATGAACCCTTACTTGCAAGCTTTCCTGGATTGCGCGGTAGAAAAATTTTGATTTATGCAATCGTTGCCTTCGTGTTTTCCTTCATAACCGCCATTGGGAGCCAATGGTCTGTTGCCACGTGAAGGGTGGAGATGAGGGGCACCTGGCCTAGTTCGGCCGAACCAGGGTTTGGCCGAACCCTGGCTGGCTCCTCTCTCCACCGCCTTTTGCCAGTGATTGATGTTTGGGCCCTTAGGTCGGTTCCCGGATGTTTGGTGTTAATTTAAGTCGGTTTCACCTGACTTGTGGGCCCTCCGATCCGTGGGAAGCTGATGTGGCGATCGTTGATTGGTTGGAGTTATGTTCATCTCCATGAAAGCATACTTTTCACTTCAATTTGATACAAGAGTCACCTGCATACATTAATTTACCAACACTCATGGAAAAGGCTAGTTTATAACCCCTACCTCTACGTTGATATGCCAAGTTCGTTCCACTTATGCAGGGATTGACGGTCTGATTTAAGGTGATAACGACCGTCAACAAACTCCCCCATACTTAGCCTTTGCTTGTCCTCGAGTAAAGGTCGAGATTAAGGTGGATGATACATTATCGGTACGATGCGAACATTCAAATTATTCCTAGACATACTCATAACTGTGAATCTGTATGTGTCTACCATAAAATTGTAAGTATTAAAACATGGAACAGTCTAAGTCTAAGCTACCATAGTTTCTTCTGCACTAAATAACTTGGGGTTTTGAAAAGTTTTCAAAAATGAAAATCATGACTTTACTCCTCTGATGATTCTCTCATATCACTCAAGGTGTTTGATTCCTTACCAGGGCAATGCTCGCCTAAAAATTCTACTACTACTAATAGGCTTATGCGGAACTCAAGGTAGGGAAATTCATGCGACATACTTGCATCAAATATGTTGTGAAGTCAAATAAAAGATCCAAGAAGAAAACTAATCATGTACTCATGACCAAGCTTGTGCATATTATTTGGAGTGGAATACGTGGATGGAAAGTGGAAAAAATATTTGTGGCTCCTATTTTTGAATGATCCTCCTACTTTATTTTAGAGAGCATGGCTTTGATTTTCCCTTTTTCTCTCTCTTTTTTCAGCATAGTCATTCTACTCGAGAAGATTTTTCTTCCTTTTTTTCATGAGCATCATGAGTCTTTTATTTTCTTTTTTTTCAGCTCATGCCTCATTTATCATGAGTAGGAGGATCACTAATTTATTGGAGCATTTATTTTGTGGATGACTATAGTGGATGCAAATCCCCGGAGTAGAAATCTGCATATCTGAGGATGTGGATGTTGTGGAAATATATTTTTTTGGCTAAACCTCTAATGCAGATGGAGAGTAAATTTTATATGGTGGATATGCACATGACTTTGATCAGCGAGAACATGAAAAGATTCTACCAAGGGTCTAAATATTTGACAAAACTCGAAATGATGGCAAGTAGCATATGTATAAAGTTTGAATTATATAATTTGACATATGGCCTTGGTAGGAAGAAAACATCATCGAGGAGTTAAAGTTATGGTTTTGAATTTTTTTGCAAAATAAATTCCCAAGTATTTTATGCAGCATGAAACATAATTTCTAATTACTAGACTATCTCGGATAGATCAATATCCCGAATAACATGCTATCACTAAATAATTGATTTCACAGTGTATGAGTGCAAGTCATGGAATAAAGTGTATGTAAGCCAACCAATCATGTGTCGTGTGTCATGTCTCCATGATTATGTAGGTTCATGCTAAAATACTAGCACATTTTATTAGTATGCCTGGTGCAAAATTAAAGTTGCAAACTTGCGCAATGGTAGAGTATGACGAAGATGTCTTGCGCCGCCATTGTGCTAGTGTGTGCAAAGTGTAGAAGTGGTCCGAGGGATGTGCGTGTTGAAACAAGGGACTCCCCCACACTTATTTTTGTACCTGCATCTTATTGGACACAACACCAGTGGAAACAAACAAATAATCCTAACGGCATAGGTTGCCGCAATTTATTCCATTAAAAGATGGCGCTTACAGGAAAAGGGAAATTAAACATTTAATCCTAACATTTAAGTAAAGCAAAGAATTTAATCCTAAGAATTTAAATTGAATTTAATCCTAATTAAAGCGCCACGTCCTAAAATCTATGGTACACGGGAAGGTCTTCATGGAGAATCAGTGTAATAGAGGTCTTCCTTCCGTACAGCCTTGAATAGTCTCTTGATTTTAGCACCTAGGCCATGGCGGATAATATCCATGTTACCCCTGAGATCAAGAATCTCAATGGTGTTCTCCGCGTTCTGGTCACGCAGTGAGCGGTTTTCAGTTTGGAGCTCTCTAATCATGGTCATCAGCTGTCCCTAGGTAGGAGTGGCTGGGGGCTTCTCTTCATCACTCTCATACATCCCAGGTGCCCTACGGATAGGTGGCGGCGAAGTATATCACCTAACCTTGTTAGCAGTGGGCGAAGACTCAACTGACGGGACCGATAGTTTTCGCTCTAGGACAGAGAGTTTCTTCAAAGCTTTTCAATAGCCTCTAGGGGTTTACACTCCAACAACTTGATATTGATGCTGCGGCGGCGGACTCTCCAAGGAAAAAGATGCCAGGTTGGAAGGTTCAGCAGATGGTCCTGGTTCCTCGTCTTGGAAAATATGAGCTCTCGACGACAGTTTTGGTCCTGTGGCTGATGGAGTAGTAGGACAATCATAGGGAGTGGAGCAGGATTGTCCTCTTGGTGATGGAGTACGCAGGGCCAAATGGGATGACAGGGGCCGACGGTTATGACTCGGCCAAACCGACGGTCCAGCTGGATCATTGCCGTGGCCTCCGTTTTTGGGCGGCAACATGTCTAGGGGCTCAACGTCGACGAGACAGGCATCTTCTAATAGGTATTCATTAGCGTCCATCCGGTTGGCGGGCGACGGCTCTCCTTCAAGATCAAAAGTTGAAGACGACGACGCGATTCCCTTGCCTTTGCCAGCCATGGGAGGAATTTTCGAGATTTTGGCTAGATGGAAAGTTTGCTGAGTTTTTGATATGGGAAGTGGCAAGATCGGCTAGGAATTTATAGGGGAAATCATAGGTCCCGAAGCCCAAATGATATCGGACCAAGCCTAACGTGTGGGGACTGGAGTTCTAAGGAGATAAGAAAAAATTGGGATGAATTGGGCTTCGAAACGGTTCAGCTGAACCCTTGTCGGGCCCGTTTCATTCCAATTTTTGCAGATGAAATTTGAACCTATTGAGATAAGGAAAAGGTAGATCCAGCTACGGATAAACTAGAGCACTCAGGCAAAGCTTCTAGATCGATCAAGTCTATCGCATCTACCTCAGACTCTAAATTATCAACGGGATCAAGAAAAACTTTTAAGCGATGACCATTTATCTTAAAAATGTTGCCTTCATCATTTTGGAGTGTGATTGCCCCATATGATGACGAGTTGATGACAATGAAAGGTCCTTCCCACTTGCTTCGAAGCTTTCCATGCCCGAATAGCTTGACCCTGGAATTAAAGGGTAGTACCTTGTCCCCAGGCTTGAACTCCTTTGGCTTGATTCTTTTATCGTTCCATCGCTTTGTTCTTTCCTTATAAATCATGGCGCTATGATAAGCCTTGTCTCTCCATTCTTCTAACTCCGAAAGTTGCATCTTTCTACGGGCTCCGGCTTGATAAAAGTCCATATTCCATTTTCGGATTGCCCAATATGCCCTATGTTCCAACTTGACCTATAAACGAGTTGATAGGGTGACATGCCAAGGGGTGTCTTATACGTAGTCCGATATGCCCATAGTGCATCCGGTAGCTTCAACTTCCATGATTTCCCCATCTCATGAACGATCTTTTGCAGAATGTTCTTGATCTGCTTGTTAGATGTTTCTGCTTGACTGCTGGTCTTAGGGTGATATGGAGTTTCTATGTTGTGATGAGCTCCAAGCTCCTTCAAGAAGTTCCGGAAAGTCTTATCGATGAAATGAGACCCTTCGTCACTTATCACCATCCTCGGCATTCTGTACCGAGGAAAAATGATCTCATGAAACATCTTTCTGGCATGCTTGTCATCAGCAGCTCGGCAAGGCATTGCTTCTACCCATTTGGACACGTAGTCGACGGCCACCAGGATATACTCACAGTCATAGGACCTTGGGAAAGGTCCCATGAAGTCAATACCCCATATATCAAAAAGTTTTCACCTGAAGATTGTATGTAAGAGGTGTTGCATCTTGAGTAGTGATCCCGCTATGTTTCTGGCATTTGTGACACCTCCGAATGAACTCCTTGGTGTCTTCTGAAAGGTCACGCGGAAGCTACGCTAGCCGAAAACAAAAATTTCTACCGCGCAAACCAGAACACTTGCAAGTAAGGGCCGATAGATCGTTACCGATTAGAGTAGAGTGCGGCGGAATAGCCAATCGTGGCAATCCGATCCGGAACAAGTGTAGCCTATTCCGGAGACGACCGATTCGCCAATCAGCCGATTCGAGCCGTCCGGCCGCGTTCTCACGCCTCGCTCCGATGCGCCCGACCGCAGCCGATCAAGAGCGCGCAACGTAGCAGCGCCTCTACCGGTATCCACACGTCCGGGACGAACGCCGTACACCCGTGTGCTAGCACGCGATGCAAGGCTAGGGTTTGGCTCGAAAGTGGGGAGGGTTTCCGTGGAGATTGATCTCGGCGACTTCGTTGCACGCGATGCAATTGACGCCTCACGGCTCTCTCCACCCCTCCCTCCTTTATATAGAGTTGGCCGACGGGACTAGTGGCCGATTAGGACTCTATTTTGAATCGGATCTCATCCGTATCTCATAGAGTTGGCCGCCCCACACGTCGTAAGCCCATAGGACTCTATCCGATCGGATCCCTATCCGATCGAGCCGTATCCGAGTCCAACTCGAATATCTATTCTATCCCCTTAAGCGTGCGACCCTGTAGGTTCAGGTATACTCGGTTTCGGCTATAGTCTAACTTAGCCGATCGTCGGCTCGAGTCCAACTCAGCCGATTGTCAAAGCGGCGCCTAGCAGCACATATTGACACCATAGTATACAAGAATATAATATCGGCTCAACCTGTAATGTGTACACAAATCCCTTTGCCTCACGATACCGCTTAAGCTATAGGCAAGATGTGTGCCATCCCTTCAATAGCTTAACCATTCACTCGAACCGTATTGGATTATCCGTCTGTTGATTGACTCCTCAATCAACTTAGCATGGCCATGCATTTCCATAATCCATTACCTCGAGGGCCCAGAGATATCTCTCCAAAGGAGGGGCAAATTCCATCTTGATCACTCACATCCCACTCCATGTTTCATAGCAAACCCGAAAACTACCTTTATAACTATCCATTACGGAATAGCGTTTGGTAGTCCCAAAGTAGGCTACTACACATGTTGGAATCCATGGTGATCTCAGGTCTAAGGACTTTGTACCAACACTACCCGAGACCAACTAATGGCACATTAATTCCTGTAGTGTCTCATGGTGGGTCTATCCAACAATGTGTTCTCTAACACATATGTCCATGTTTATTGATTTGGTATCTCCATACCCATGATCTACGAGACATGATCATCAATCAATAAACATGCCGATCTTAGAATCATATTTGTTCCAACAATATGACATATGATCAGGGATCGTTTAGAAATAGATTCATACATATCGAGTCTCATAAATAAGTCACGTACTTATTGATCAATACAAGATGTCTATTTCATGGAACTGAATAACACTTTATTCATAAATACATAAACATTGACGTGATATCCAACATCTCCATGTTGCCTCTAGGGCATATCACTAACATCTTCATACATGGTTGGCCAGAAAAACCCACTTTGCCAAATTTTGGCCTGCGTCCGGAATGCACCGTAGTGCCCTCTGTACAAGGCCGCATGACACTTTTCTATAATTTGGGTGGCTTCGGTAGTCGGGATGCATCTTCTTAACAATCCATCAGAGCACACTTTGTAAAGGTATGGTTCCTCCCACAAGTGACGTTGACTCTCATAGATGAGTTTTCTTTTGTTCTCCCCTGGCGGGACATATCCAGTGACTATAAAGTTCACTATGTCCGTGTACCAAGGACTAGAGTCTATCACTTTTAGTAGCATATCTTCTCGTAAAAAATCATTGATGGGAAGTTCCTGCATGTTAGTATAATGCATATGAGACAGATGGTCTGCTACTGAATTCTCTACTCCCTTTTGTCTTTAATTTCAATATAAAATTCTTGGAGCAAGAGAATCCATCTGATTAGCCTTGGTTTAGCATCTTTCTTAGTGAGCAGGTATTTTAAGGCAGCATGATCAGTGTATATTATTACCTTAGCTCCAACTAAGTAGGATCTAAACTTATCAATAGCAAAAACCACAGCTAGGAGCTCTTTTTCAGTGGTAGCATAATTAAGTTGGGCCCTAGTTAAGGTTTTGCTAGCATAGGCCATTGCATTGTGCTTTTTCTCCTTGGTCTGGCCAAGGACTGCTCCTACAACATAGTCGCTAGCATCGCATATTATTTCAAATGGCAACGATCAATCTGGCGGTTGAATTATAGGAGCAGAGATGAGTGCTTCTTTAAGGATGTTAAAGGAGCACAAACACTCATCATCGAAGTCAAAGGGAGCATCTTTGGCTAATAGGTTTTTGAGGGGTCTAGCGATTTGAGAGAAGTCCTTAATGAACCTACGATAGAACCCCGCATGCCCCAAGAAGCTAAGAATTCCCTTGACATTGATAGGAGGTGGAAGCTTTTCTATGACATCAATCTTAGCTTTGTCCACCTCTATCCCTCTCTCGGACACAAGGTGCCCAAGAACGATGCCTTCACGGACCATGAAATGACACTTTTCCCAATTAAGTATTAGGTCCTTTTCTTGGCATCTTTGTAAGACGTTATCTAAATTCTCGAGACAATCAAAGGTTTTTCCATAGACGGAGAAATCGTCCATGAAAACTTCCATGATTTGCTTGATCATGTCTGAGAAAATAGACATCATGCACCTTTGGAACGATGCGGGTGCATTACACAACCCGAATGACATCCTACGATAGGCATACGTTCCATAGGGGCATGTGAATGTGGTCTTACTTTGATCATCGGGATGGGTAGGAATTTGATGATATCCGGAATACCCATCAAGGAAACAGAAGAAATAATGGTTCTCTAACCGTTCTAACATCTCATTGATGAAAAGAAGTGAAAAGTAATCTTTATTTGTTGCCTTGTCAAGATTCCGATAATCTATGCACATCCTCCATCCGGTGATAGTGCGTTGCAGAATTATTTCATTTTGAGAATTGACAAGGACCGTCATTCCTCCTTTCTTTAGCACTACATGAACTGGGCTAACCCACTTACTATAGGGAACAAGATAAATTATCCCGGCATGAAGGAGTTTTAAGACCTCCTTTTTCACCATCTCTCTCATCACATTGTTTAACCTCCTTTGAGGCTCCCTAGAAGGTGTAAGACTTGGATCAGTAGGGATGCAATGTGTGCAGAGAGTGGGACTGATTCCCTTGAGGTCTTGGAGTGAGTAGCCTAGAACGGATCGATGTTTTTCTAAAATAGAGATGAGTTTGGAAGTTTCAATCTCGGAAAGCTTATCACTGATGATGACAAGCGATTCTGCATCTCCATGAAGAAAAACGTATCGAAGTCCAGAAGGTATAGGTTTGAGCTCTATTGGAGGTCATGATGGCGGTTCTGACATGGGCAGCTCAATTGTTTCTCTAGAGTCGTCTGGTTTTTGACTAAAAAGTGAGCTTCTTTCTCAAGGACGGACTCTGGGGATTCAAAAGGAGAAACCTCCAAAACTTCCTCGATAGGCTCATACTCAGGTGAGGGTTCAGCTATGGAGTTCATAGCTCTAGATATAGGAATTGAGAACGAATCCCTCCCGAGTTTGATATTGAGGACTCCTAGAGTCGGTGCATCTAAGAAGAGCTTTTCAAGTGCATGCCGATCAGAATGTCGAATAAGACTTAAAACACATGAAAGTCTAGGATTGCCTGAAGATTTTTGTGACTCAAAGTCACGTTCTACAAAATCCCATAACTTCCTAAGATATTTCCAACGTTTTAAGAATCGGGGTCAAAGTTTCGTCACCAAGAAGTGCGAACACTAGGGAATCAGAAATGATATTTGCCCCGACGATGGGATTGTAAAGGACCTTGACTGTTGTTCCCCTTATGTTGCAATGAATGGTTGACGAAGGTGAACAAATCCAAATTATTTTAGACGGTAATTCACACGCTTTCGACCACTCATGGCTCATAATGGATGTTAATCCTTTCACGGTCTCTCTAAGGAATTTATCCTCGAGAGGCACAGGAGGAGGAATTGGAACGAGTGGTCTCTTTTTGCAGAAGAAATTCGAGGTATTTCCATAATCTTCGAAAAGATCATCCTCAAAATTAAAAGAAAACTCCGAAGTTTGAATTGCTTCATCCTTCGGTGTTTCTGGTTCGGGTGAGGTTTCTACAGCCGCGTCTTGAGATATGCAAATTAAAGCATTGGACTCGGCTGGAGGGTGATCCTCATCGCTTTCCTTGATCGCCGGTAGTGATTCACAATAATCTTTGATGAAGGAGGTGTTCTCTAAGATATGACTTAGGATTTCCCTTCCTTCCGTCGGGGTCTTATGTGAAAACGAACCGCCGGATGCGATATCAAGGTATAGGGCAGATTCTTTGCCAAGACTGAACCAAAAATGTGGCAACAGCACATGGTCGGGTAAAGATAGGTCGGGGCCGGAATGAACGAGCGTTGAAAACCTGGCCCAAGCTGCACCTAAAGTTTCCTTCTCAGTCTGCTGAAAGCTGAGAACTTCTATGCGCAGAAATGTAGTACGGGTTAGTGGGAAGAAAGCAAGACAAAACTTGTCTCTAAGTTTTTCCCACTCACCGTGTGTTTTTTCTACGGTAAGAGTGTACCATTGCTTCGCCCTTTCGGTAAGAGAAAAGAGAAACAACTTCCACTTCAAAGTTCTTTGCGTCATGCCTGGAATTGCCATGCATGAACACAATTGTTCAAACTCTCGCAGATGATAGTATGGATTCTCATGGTCTTGCCCAGAGAAGGATTGCTCCCGAACCATGGCTATAAAGTCTAGGCAGAGTTCAAAGCCAGTTGAAAGAATTGGCTCAGAAGATGGTGGTGGTTCAAAGAACTCGCCCTTCGGAGCGGATAAACTTCGGATAGATTGCTCCATAATCTAGGGGATAAAAAGGAAAATAAAAAGATACGGGGATGTCCTAAGCTCTAGGATAAATCAGCAACCGTACCCCGACAAATGCTTGTTGGTATTTCTTATGACCATAAAATAATCCGCAAGTGCACGGAATACCATTGTAGCACTTCACCCAAGGGAGTATTCCAAGGGATATCGAATCCAGGGAACGGCAGGGACTATCTAAGAGAAAGGATCATCCAAGGACATCTAAGATTAGGTAGGCGATAGTATAGAGAGGATTACTATGGTTGCGGCTCTAAGATTGCTTGCTTCGGACGCCGGCTTACACTCGGTCTGCCGGGTGACTCCGGCCTACAGCTCTACGCCGTACCCGAACATGGAGGAATACAAAGGACAAACAGGGTTGTCACCACCTGCCGCCTACCTCTCACCTGTGGAGTACGAGGCGAACAAAGGTAATCTCTAGCCTAGACACCACATCTAAACTATTGAATACTACTGTAATCTCATCCAAGAACACCCGTCTTTATCAGGGGTCTTAGACTAGAGCACCCAAATTAGGGTGGTGATCACGCAAGCAAAATTAAAGTAAAGTAAAGTACTCAATGTAAATGCTTAACAACCAAAATAAACACGAACACTTACTTTATTGAAGAAAGCATTCATCAAGGTACAAGGCCGAAGGTCGGCACCAGGACTCCCGGCACTCCTCCGAACTACCCCTCGGAGAAATCTCTGACATTTGGGGCACTCCTTTTGGAGCTTGGTATGGCGGTTGTATGGCGGTTAGAAACCGCCATACCCACCTAACCGCCATTGGGTGATAATGGTCTGTAGCCACATGAAGGGCGGAGATGAGGGGCGCCACTGGAACCGCCGAACCGTGGTTCTACCAACCCCGGGTCGCTCCTCTCTCCACCGCCTTGCCGTTGACTCGATGTGTGGCCCTTAGGTCGGTTCCCGGATGTTTGGTGTTAATTTAAGTCGGTTTTGCCTGAATTGTGGGCCCTTCGATCTGTGTGAAGATGATGTGGCGATCGTCGATTGGTTGGAGTTATGTTCATCGCCATGAAAGCACACTTTTCACTTCAATTTAATACAAGAGTCACCTGTGTACATTAATTTACCAACACTCTGGAAAAGGTTAGTTTATAACCCCTACCGTTACGTTGGTATGCCAAGTTTGTTCCACTTATGCAGGGATTGACGGTCTGATTTAAGGTGATAACGACCATCAACAGCCGCAATGGTCCATGCTTTGAAGATCTGGCGGCACTACCTGCTCGGTAACCGTTGGGAAGTTTATACGGATCATAAGAGCTTAGAGTATATCTTCACCCAACCAGACTTAAACCTTCACCAACGAAGATGGTTGTAATTGATCAAAGATTATGACTTGGGAATACACTATCACCCTGGCAAGGCTAATGTGGTAGCAGATGCTTTGAGCCGGAAGAGTTACTGCAACACCATCAACACGAAAGGAATGTGTAGCAAGTTGCAGCAAAACCTGGAGTGCCTAAACCTAGGAATCATGCAATTTGGGTTTGTGGCCACCCTTGAAACCCAACCCACTCTCATAGACCAAATCCGAGCGGCTTAGGCGTCAGATCCTGAGATAGTTGAGCTCAGGAAGAACATGATAGTTGAAAAAGCTCGTGATTTCACTAAAGATGAACATGGGACAATTTGGATGGGAAAAAGATTGTGTGTACCTAAAGACAAAGAATTGAATAATGTGATCCTCATAGAAGCTCATCAGACTAAATATTCAATCCATTCGGGGAGTACAAAGATGTACCAAGATCTTAAGAAGTTTTGGTGGGTCAACATGAAGAGAGAAATAGCTGAATTCGTCGCACTCTGTGATGTATGTCGGCGAGTAAAGGCAGAACATCAATGACCCACAGGATTATTACAACCTCTCCAAATCTTGAAATGGAAATGGGAAGAAATCAGAATGGATTTCATCACTAGTTTACCTCGGACATCGTCAGGACATGATTCAGTTTAGGTCATCATGGATCGACTCACGAAGATATCTCATTTTATCCCAGTGCATACCATTTATTCGGGAAAGAAGTTAGCAGAACTTTACCTCGCCAGGATAATGTGCCTACACGTGATGCCTAAGAATATCGTGTCCGATCGAGGAAGTCAGTTTACCTCCAAGTTCTGGCAGAAATTGCAAGAAAAGCTTGGTACTCGTTTGAACTTGAGTACAACTTATCACCCGCAGACTGATGGTCAAACTGAGAAAGTAAATACAATTTTGGAAGATATGCTTAGAGCATGTGCACTCGATTTTGGAGGAGCATGGGACAAGAGTTTGCCTTATAAAGAGTTCTCCTACAACAACAGTTACCAAGCTAGTTTGCAAATGGCACCATTCAAAGCGTTGTACGGATGAAAGTGTCGTACACCACTCTTTTGGGAACCGATAGGTGAGCGTCAGTTGTTCGGAACTGAAGTGTTAAGTGAAGCAGAAGCAAAGGTTCGAACTATCAGAGAAAGGTTGAGAATTGCACAGTCTCGGTAGAAGAGCTACGCAGACAACCGTTGAAGAGATCTCACTTTTGAAGTAGGGGACTATGTGTATCTTCATTTCACACCACTTCGGGGAGTGCACAATTTCCAGACCAAAGGCAAGTTGGCACCACGCTTTGTGGGACCATACAGAATTTGGGAACGTCGGGGGGAAGTTGCTTACCAGCTCAAGCTTCCATCCAACATGGCTGGTATTCACGACATATTCCATGTTTCTCAGTTGAAGAAATGCTTGAGAGTACCAGAAGAATTGAGATCCAAGAGGACTTGACCTGCGTGGAGAAGCCAGCCCGTATCCTTGAAACCAGTGAGAAAAGAACACAAAACAAGGTTATCAGGTTCTGCAGAGTTCAGTGGACTCATCACATAGAAGAAGAGGCTACATGGGAAAGGGAAGATGAGTTGAAGGATGCTCACCCGCACCATCTCGCCAGCACCTCCGAATCTCAGGGTCGAGATTCCGTTTAGGGGGGTAGGTTTGTCACACCCTGAAGTTTGCCTTTAAAAATCATTTAAATAATTCTCCAAGAAGAAATTGAAATTTTGAATTAACCTAGAGCAAACAAGTAATTTTAAAATGCAAACCATAAGAGGAAATGGCATGGTAGGATTTTTATTAAATTCTACATGTCAAAATATATTAACTGGATTTTTAGTGAAATTTTCATAGCACTAGAAATAATTTTAACCATTAAATCAATTCTCGAATTAATTAAGTCCCTATGAAAATCTTTTTCCTTTTTCTTTTTTTCCTGCCCTTCCCTTCTTTTTTCCGCTCTTTTCTCCTATCGAGCCGCCGGCCCAAACCTTCCCGCCGGCACAAGCCGCCGAGTGCGCACGTGCCCCTCTCTCGCCCCGTGGGCCACGGCCCACGAGGCGTCCTGCGTACCGCCGAAGTCCACCGCCTCTCCCTCCCGCCAATGGACCGCTGGGGTGGGTTTCACCTGTCAGGCCCATCCCATCCCCTTCCCGCACCAGCGTCGCCGTCGAGCCCATGCCGCACCACCCCCTCACAATCCCGACCGTCCCCGTGTCGAACCCAAGCCGCGCAACGCCGCACCGCGCTCCCTGCTCACGCATCTCCCTTATCCGCGCGTAAATCCCGACCGAACCATAAACGAACTCGGCCTCCATTCTATCTCCGTATTTGAACCAACGGCGAGAAATCTGCGCTGATTCGTGCATTATCCGGACTCCAAAATCCCTCTATAAAACCCACAAGCTCCCCGTGTTGTTTCCCCTTTTTTGCCGAGCCAAATAGATCCCAATATCGCTGCGCTGCCGTTCCGCCGCGTGCATCGCTGCCTTCGTCTCCAACGCTAGTGAGAAATCCCTCTCTCTCTCTGTGTCTCAGTCCCGTGCACGCTAACCCTAGCCGCTCCCCGCGAGCCGCACCACCAACCGGAACCCTAGCTCCGCTATGCACCGCTCACCGCACCTCGCGCTGTCGTCCGCCGCCACCGCCCGCATCGCAGGCAAGCCGGCCGGTCACACCTAGCTCGGACGTTGCCCCCAAAACCCTAGCCGATTCCCGAGCCGTCCGATCTACCGAGCGGTAGATCGGGGCCGTCCATCCACGCGCGCTCGCGTGTCGCCACGTCGGTGCCATGTGTGCCCACGTGGTACACCCGGCCATCGCCCGCTTCCGTGGACCCGGTCCACCGTGGACCGACGTCCCGTGCACCATGCTGACGTCAGCCCTATCCGGTTGCGTTAACCCGGGACTTAATTGCGCAACAAATTATTAAGGACTTTTTTGTTTTAGTAATAAACACAGATAAATTCTATAATTCATATATTTTTAATCCGAGCTCCATTTTAGTCCATTCAAATTTCATTAAATCCAAAAAATGCCAAGAATCCATTAGAAATAGTTCTGTGTGCTATTTCAGTAGACTTTTAGCCTGTTTTGTTGAGTGCATTGTTTGTCGTGTAGATTCTGTCAATTCCGTCGATCCCGTTTACTTCAAAGTAGTTGTAGAAGTTCCCCAATTTTCAGAGCTAGGCAAGTCATGCTTCATCATTGATTATATTGTACCCATTTTGTTAAAATACCTCATTTTCCTTAAATATTGCTTATATTTCAGAATGTCATTTTATGGGATTATTTTACCTGTTGTACTCAGCCATATGACTTGTTTACCCTGTACCATTGATAACTTGGGTTTAATATGATTAGATATTGGTTTAGGACATGCTTAGCTTGCTTACATCAACTAGCTTATTAAAAGGGAATCATATCACTTAATTACTATAGTGGAGATTATATACAGATGTTCTCAAGTATGAGACACTGTAATATTAATATTTAATTAAAACTTGACAATGGTGGGTTGTGGGTGCAATGGTTTTGGATAGCAGTGCCCATGGCGCTTAAGGACCGGTTCATGGGAAACCCCGGAAAAATACCATGCGTACCACAAGCCAATGTGGGCAACAACTGGATGTGTAGTATAGCCATCTCTAGCTGACGTACCCTAGTGAGGGTGGGCGTGATGAAGTTGGGTCGGCCGGGGCACTCGGTTGATCGGCTACCGGATTCATCGCGGCATGCAGAGGGGCTGCCCATTGCCTTGATGGGAGTGGGGGTGAAACCTTGGTATGGTACAATTGGTCAGAGGGGGTTATGCAAAGGGTCCTGTCATAGTCCCTTTTCGAGGTACCATGGTGGTACAACGGCACGTGGTAACGTGTTGTGGGGCTGTGTCTTGTTGGTACAGATGTACACCTCTGGCCAGAGTAAAACTATTCGAATAGCCGTGCCCGTGGTTATGGGCGATCAACCAGATTCACCGTGATTAGTCTCATTCTAGTAAATTAATCTGATTAATGGTACTTGACTAGTATAGATGGTTGGTTGGGCCTGTTGCAACATGGGGTAACGTTGGATAGTGTTTTTTTAATACTGCTTAATTATTACCATTGTTTTATTGCTTTCAACTATTGTTGTGAAATGCTATTTATGCAATCAAACTTTAGCCTTCCTTGTGAATTATCCCATAGCATACCTTCTCTTCCGGTATAACTTGTTGAGTACAGTGGGTAGTACTCAGTCTTACTCTATCTCCCCCATCAAAGTCAGAAATCGAGGCAGAGGAAAGTTTTGACGAGGAGTAGGCTTCGTCTAAGGTCAAGGAATGCCTATGGTGTGTTGGTGCTTTATCGCAAGAGTCAAGATTAGTTTGAACTAGTCGTTTCTTTTTCTGCTACATTTGTGTAATCTTTATATATTGTTTTTAAGATGTGGATTCTGTAGTATCAATAATTGTCAATTTGTGTACCTCGGCTGATTCCTAGACAGGGATTTTATGCACAAATTGGCTTCAGAAATTCTGGTTTGAATTTCTGGGCGTGACAGGTACTCATACCTCTCATTGCTCGTCTCGACTCTTGACCTTGCTGGCGGCGGATTAGTTGGAAATTGGACTCATGACACCTCAACGCACACACCGACACACGCTATCTATGAGCGAAGCGACGCCTTTGTCCTTCTGCCCCTTCACTCCTAACTGCTCGGTAGCACGATAGCAGGCTAGGCATGTGGCCCACTCAGAGGTGAGGACCCCAAAAATCGGGGGCCCTGTGCAGCTGCCATATTCGCTCATGACCATCGACAACCCTATGTGAGAGATTAGTTGCCAACATACACTAAAGAATGCACCCTTAATAGGATACATAGTGATAGCAACATGCAATAGATCAGGCCTCTCTACTTTTAAAGTCACGTGACTTTGTTACTAATCATGTGGGCTCGATGAACCATAAACTCACATGTCAGTGACAATGGCATGGTGTCTTTGAAGTCAAAGGATCTCAATCCCAAGTAATGCTAGCTCTGTCGAAACTTGGTTTCGGCAATATAATTTCTGGGGTCGCAGTCAAGATCGCCAAGCACAATGGGTTAGGAGAAGAAGAAGATTTAGACAGGTTTAGGCCCTCTCGTGAGGTAATACCCTACTCCTGTTTCGGTGGATTCGATCCGCCGAGTGTCTTTATTGATCTCGTGATCTAAAGCTGAGAGCTAAAAGCTGAACTCCTATCGGAATTTTTGATCTAGAATCTGATATCCCTCAAGGGACGCCCCTTACCCCCCTTATATAGTCTTGGGAGGAAGGGTTTACAAGTCGGAAACCCTATCTTATTCTAAGTCGGTTTCCTCAATCTTACCAAACCGTGACTATAGGCCGATTGCCTTATCTCTATCGGCAACCGTAACACCTAAGTCAAGTTCGGCTTACAGATTTAGCAGGCGCAATCTATCCCTACCTCCAGTCGGATAAGCTTGCCATGTGGATACCCGATTGCCACAATCTCCACAGTAGCCCCGAGTCCTTTTCGCCGACGAGACAACTCGCCTTCAGACCAAAGCAGCACTCAACCAAAAAAATCTCTTTGACCGAGTGCTTTTGGCGCCGAGTGATTCCATCATCTCGCCCCGAATCTTCCCGAGTGGCTCCAAAGACGTGAAGGGCTGGAAAAGATATATAAAAAATTTCTCAAAAATAAATATCTAGGTGCATCTCCGATGCACCTAATTATAGGTGTAGCCCCCGACTATGTGGTTAGTCAAAAATAGACTAAGCATATAGTCAAGAACTATAAAAAATTATTCTCATGTAGATGCCTAGCTCATGCTAAAGCAATCATAGAAATCTCATTACTCAGCAAGTTCATACTCAACCGAGTGAATTTGCCCGAGTCATCTCAGAACAAATAATTCAATCATCCCTCATGGGTAAAAAGCACTCGGTAAACTCTTGCTCAACCGAGTGGATTCGCCCGAGTAATCCCGGAATAAATATTTCATTCATCCCTCATGGGAAAACAAGTTCTTTCAATCATATGAAAAATATGACCAAGTTATTAAATAGCTTTTGCCATAATACTGGTCTCAATCTTATAAAGATCTTTACCAAGGTGGAAAATAAACAGCATTGGTAAGATTACCCGACCAAATGCCGAAAAACCAAACAGCCCTTGTTTACCAAGGCGGCTATAAAAACTCTGCTGTTGGTCACCTTCCAAATTGCATCGTGCCAACTTCTCATGAAGTTAAGCAAACCGCGGTATGGAAGGATCTTTTAAGGTATAGGGCACTCGGACACGCGCATATTGCCGTGGCAAATCTGCTTAAGCTCATCCGCTTAAGTCCCTAAGGACACGTATCGGACCACACCTTAGTTGGGCCGTAGACTTTCTTATGGGCTCGGCCCACTCACCAGAAAACCTAGCGCAACCCTCAAATCTTTCTTATAAAGACGCGAGGTCGTCCCCGCCTCTTCATCTTCCAAAAATTCCCCTTCTCGCAATACTGCTCATCAGTTCATTGCGGAGAACCCTAGGCTTGCGCACTTCTCAGTCCATCCGCCAAGAAGCTCGCTTGCCGCGACAACTAGCTTCGCAGCCAAAACTCCCACATCCATCGCCCAAGATCTAACCTTTCTCACGGATCCACTCCCCAACAACCTCGCTCTCATGGCGGAGGAGAAGAATATTCCGTTCGACCAATGGGCCACCTCGGATGTGAGGGAATACACCCTCAAGGAGATGGTGAAGCACGGCGTGCTTCCGCCCAAGGAACTTGTGGGATGGCGCCCGGCGGCGGGGGAGGATTTCCCAACCCCAAACACCGGTGAGCTAGTTGTCTTTACTTCCTTTTTCTATTGCGGGTTTAGTCTTCCCACCTCCGAATTCTTTCGGGGCTCTTGGACTACTATGGTCTTCACATCTACCATCTGAACCCCAACTCGATGCTTCACATAGCACTCTTCATTCATGTGTGTGAAGCCTTCCTTGGCATTCTTCCTCATTTCAATCTATTCCGTCGTATGTTCTACCTAAAACCCCATCCGAACAAGGACCAACCTTGCGTTGTTGGCGGGCAGCTTCGGCTTCGCGGATCTCTCCGCAAAGATTACTTTTCTCTCCCTTTGAAATCTTCCAACAAAGGCTGGCACGCGGGCTGGTTCTACATCAATAATCTCGAACCCAGTCTGCCCGCCTTCGTCGGTCTTCCTCCTGTCCCCAAGCCATCTTGGAGCACCGTGCGCAGCCCAAGATTGGGATGAAGCCAACGATCTGCTCGCAAAGATCCCGGCGATGAAGAAGAGGAATCTTCGCGGGGAACAAATCACTCGGCACTTCATCGTGCCGACCGGCGCCGATCAAGGAGCGATCGAAGCCGGCCTTCGAGTACGAAGGCGGAACGGACCCCAATCGGGAGGACCCGGATCCACTCACATACGAGATCCTCGAAGATCCGGATGTACAAGCTCTTTTCATCTGGGATCGCAGCGAGCGAGCCCTCATTCCGCCTGTCCTCCCATTCAGCATCCACCGACCTCCTCCTCCGTAAGCCGATTGGTTGCTTCATAGTATCTTTCAACCTTGACGTCTTGTCGCTTAATGTTGCACCTTCTTTCTTCTGCGGAAAACGCCTCTATCACTTCCAAGCCATATAAGGTGGCTCATGATGACGCGCCACGTCGTCCCGCCAAGAAGCCGATCAGCGGGATCAAAATCAAACCGATCCGGTCGGGAAGCGGGCTGCGCGAGTGAGGACTCGAACAAACGCGCAAGCAAAAGGCGGGCGATCATCGAGGATTCGGATGACGACGTCCCGGCTCCTCCGGTCGAGACCCCGCCCCTAAGGCGATCACCGCGGACGCGCCGAAGATCCGCCGATCCTCCAGTATGCTCAAACCAAAGCCCCGAGCTCTTTCACGAAAACTTTTCTTTATCTTCGTTGTGTTCACTTGTGCAGGAGGCCCCAGACATAGATCCCGCCGGAGGGGTGAAGGGCCGACCCCGCCGCTGCTCCCGAAGCGCCAAGGCCGTCGAGCCAAACCCTGAGCCCGCAACCGAGTGCGAGCGTTCCGAGAAGCATCCTTCTCCTCGAAGGAGAGCGCCCCTAGGGAAGAGCCCCGATCGCGCCGGGTATCCCGACCGGAAACCAGCTGCCGCCGGAACCCACGGCCGCGCCCGAGCGCCCGGCGAGGGTCATTCGGCGCAGAGCCGAAGAAGAAGAAGAGCCCGCTGCCCCACCTAGGCGGCACCACCGAAACCGGTGAGACTTGCTTCGAACTTTCCTTTGTTCTTTCAATTTTAATTCCTTCATGTCTTCATTGGTCTTTCTTGTTTGCCAGCCACGGTGGAAGAGATCCCAGTGCTACGCCGCTGAGACTGGGTTCCCCGATCGAATCGAGTGGCGGGACTCGGAAGGCGAGAGACAGGCATCATCCTCGACCGCAAGCTGAAAAGGATGAAAGGGATGCCCTCGTCGAGAGCCTGAATGAGGCGACCCGACCGCTCAACGTAGGCCCTCGTCTTTCTTTTTGATTATATCTTCGTTATTCTTCGCCGATCATTCTTCCGCTTTCGCATGCGTAAAAGAATATTGCCGCTCAATGGCAAAATCCGAGGTGCTGGAAAAGCTGGTGCCTCACTTAAACTCCTTGGAGGACGTTCAGCGACAGCTGAAGGTCACTCGGGAGGAGGCCGCTTCGAGGGAGGCCGCTTTAAGGAGGGAGATCTCGGAGCTTCGGGAAGCGAACCTCGACCTCCGCGGATCAATCGGAAGTAAGCTGCCTCTCCCAGCTTCATTATGATTCTTTTGTTGATCTTGTCAATTGATAATCCTCTTTCGTTGTAGAAAATTCTTCGGAGGTCCACTCGCTTCAAGTCCAACTGGAAGCGGTCAGCCTCAACAAGGCCGAGATGGAGGCCGAATTTGAAGGTAACCTTCTTTGAAGTTGAATTTCATGTGCTGCTTCATTCCCGAGTGCCTTGAATGATCTGGAACTCCTTGCAGCTTATAAGATGAAGACCCGAGCCCAATACGACGTCTTACTTGGGCGGATCAAGTCTAGCGACGAGATTCGGGAAGAGGTCGCCAACGCCGCCACGCCGATCTTGACATCCTTGTTTGATCAAGGAGTTGGGGCCAGCTCGCTGGAGCCAATCGAGATCTTCGACAAGCTTCGGCTGGCTCCCGAACAGTATCTGAAGAACATCACCGAAGCGGCCAACATGGGGGCTGGTCTGGCTCTTGCACAGACCAAATCCCTCTACCCCCGAGTGGATATTCCTTCAATCGGGGAGGGCTTCGCTGAGGGGACAACAGATGAGCAGGCCTTAGATATGCTCAGCGAGGCGCAAGAGGCGGCGAAAAAGATCTCTTTGGATGTAGTAAACAATTTTAAGCTTTGAACTTATATTCCGACTTTGCTTTGTGAATGTCGTGTAATCGTAACACTCTTGACATGGAATCTTTGTGACTATTTTTGGTTTATTTATGTCAATGCCTTGATTCGAGCCTTTGCGTGAAATTTCTTAAGTAGTTTTCGTCTGGCTGTCATCAAGCCTAGGCTCGATTAGGTCATCGGAAAACTCTCAGTCCTTAGACACTGAGCTCGAGTCGAAGGACATTAAACAATGATAAACCAAATTATGCACAAAAATTTGATGAGGAAAATTCGAGCTTTATTGATATGTGTACAGCCCCCGACTGCTAGCTCAAGAAGTCATCTTGCTTGAGGTTGGCAGTCAAGGAAAACATGAGGCCTTAGCCAAATTAGGCGTAAAACCGTCGAAGATGCTCGATGTTCCAGGAGTTCTCCACCATGGACCCGTCTTCGCGTTTTAGCCGGTAAGCACCGGCCGAGTCACTTCGGCGATTATATACGGTCCTTCCCATAAGGGAGATAACTTGTGTCGGTCTTTGGTGGTCCGGATCTTGCGTAGGACCAGGTCGCCAATAATGAAAGCTCGTGCTCTCACGTTGCGACGTGGTATCTTCGAGCCCTTGAAGGTATTTGGCCGACCGGATGAGGGCGCCGCGGGCCTCTTCCAATCGGGTGAGGTCATCCACTCGGTCGATGTCGTAGCGTTCATCGTTGAAACTGCGGACCCGGAGGGACTCATACTCCATCTCGTTTGGTAACATGGCTTCTGCGCCATAGACCAAAAAGAAAGGAGTTTGGCCGGTGGCCCGATTGGGTGTGGTTCGCAGCGACCATAGAACCGAGGGAAGTTCTTGGACCCATTTGCCAGCGTAAGGGCTTAGCCGGTCAAACACGCGAGCCTTGATGCCTTGAAGGACCATGCCGTTTGCTCGCTCGACTTGCCCATTGCTTTTAGGGTGGGCTACGATGCATAGCAGATCTTGATTCCGAAGTCTTCGCAGAATTCCTTGAAGATGCCTCCCGTGAATTGAGTCCCATTATCAGTTATGATTCTGTTTGGGACGCCGAAACGGTGCACGATGTTGAGAAAAAAGTCTCGTGCTTTGTCAGCAGTAATTGTGGCGACTGGTTTGGCCTCAATCCACTTGGAGAACTTGTCGATTGCGACGAAGAGGTGTGTGAAACCTCCCGGAGCTTTCTTGAAAGGGCCAACCATGTCCAACCCCATACCGCGAACGGCCGGGAAAGTGGGATTGTTTGAAGCTCTGGCGGGACATGGCTTTGTCGGGCAAAACCGGCAGCCTTCGCGGGTTCTTACGACTTTATCCGTGTCGGAGACCGCGGTGAGCCGAGAGGAATCCTTGCCCGTAAGCTTTGCCGACTAGAGTGCGTGCTGCCGCGTGGCTTCCGCATATGCCCGAGTGGATATCTTGGAGTAATTGTTTCCCTTCTTCGGGTGTGATGCACCTCATTAGAATTCCGGAGGGGCTTCTCTTGTATAGATCGGAGTCGACCATGACGTATGCTTGGCAACGACGTCGGAGGCGTTCTGCTTCATCCCGGTCATCCGGCAGCTCTTGCTGAGTTAAGAATTTGATGAGCGGCGTCCTCCAGTCGGTGTCGGTCATGGCGACTTCGTTGGCGGTTTGTTCGTTAGGAGTCGTCTTTGCCGTGACGGTTGGTTCATAGAGATGCTCGACGAAGACGTCTGTTGGAGCAGCTTCTCGCTTAGATCCGAACTGTGCTAGCTCGTCAGCAGCTTCGTTGTTGTGTCTCAGGACATGTGAGAGTTCTAGCCCATCAAACTTGTCCTCAAGCTTGCGGACCTCTTGTCGGTAGGCCTCCATGGTGTCGTTTAAGCAGGACCAGTCTTTCATCACTTGATTGACGACCAGCTGGGAGTCGCCTTTCACAATAAGCCGACGAATCCCGAGTGAGACTGCAAGGCGCAGTCCATGTAAAAGAGCTTCGTATTCGGCGACGTTGTGTGAGGCGGAGAAGTGGAGGTGAAGGGCATATCTTAGCCTTTCTCTAGTCGGGAGATAAGTACAACTCCCGCTCCCAAGCCGGTGATCCTCTTGGATCCGTCGAAGTGCATGGTCCAGTGTTGGAGGTCTTCCCGAGGCACGTGTTCTTGCTGTTCGTCCACTCGGCCGAAGTCCGCTAAGGCTTGTGACTTAATGGACGTCCGGGCTTGAAGGTTAAATCCAGCGCATCGGTTCTAGGGCCCACTTGGCGATGCACCCGTGCCTCGCGGTTGTGGACGACGTCGCCGAGTGGAAAAGAGGTGATGACGGTGACCGAGTGACCCGAAAATAGTGTGCCAATTTCCTCGCGGTTATTAGAACACCATAAAGCAATTTTTGTACACGGGTATCGGATTTTGGCTCCGCCAATACTTCGCCGACAAAGTAAATTGGTCTTTGAATCTTCGGGCCCGTCCTTCTTCCTCTCGTTCAACCACAAGGACCGTGCGACCACTTGGTGAGTGGCTGAGACGTACAGCAAGAGGGGTTCCTGGGGCTGAGGTGAAGCCAAGACGGGTGGCGTGGTAAGGAACTCTTTGAAATCTTCAAAGGCCTTGTCAGCTTCTGTGGTCCACTGGAAGTCGTCTGTCTTCTTCAGCAGCCTGAAGAAGGGCATGCCTCGTTCGCCGAGTCGAGATATGAAACGGCTCAGTGCCGCCATGCAGCCAGTGAGCTTTTGGACGTCTTTCTGATTACTCGGGGGCTTCATGTTTAAGATGGCGTTGATCTTCTCTGGGTTTGCTTCAATGCCGCGATGTGATACCATGAAGCCGAGCAGTTTGCCTGATGGGACGCCGAAAGTGCACTTCTCCGGGTTCAACTTCATTCTGAAGGCCCGGATGTTTGCAAAGGTTTCTTCTAAGTCGGCGATCAGGTCTTCTTTCTGCTTGGTCTTGATGACAACATCGTCGACATAAGCTTCAATGTTTTTGCCGATCTGCATCTGGAAGCATCTTTGGATCATGCGTTGGTATGTAGCTCCGGCATTCTTCAGCCGAAAGGCATGGTGATGTAGCAGAGGGCCCCGAACGGCATGATGAAAGATGTCTTCAAGCGGTCGGATTCTTTCAAACTGATCTCGGTGATAGCCCGAGTAACAATCCAAGAAACTTAGGAGTTCGCACCGGCGTTGAGTCGACGACTTGGTCGATGCGAGGCAGCCGAACGGATCTTTGGGGCAGGCTTTGTTGAGGTCGGTGTAATCGACACACATGCGCCATTGCCCCGTCTTTTTGCGGACCAGGACTGGATTGGCTAACCAGTCGGGATGAAGGACTTCTTTAATGAAGCTGGCGGCCAAGAGCTTTGCAAGTTCTTCTTTGATCGCGTCTTTTCGATCCTGTGCGAACCTGCGTAATCGTTGTTTTATTGGTTTGGCGTCATCTTTGACGTTCAGAGAGTGCTCGATCACCTCCCTAGGAACTCCAGGCATATCAGATGGTTTCCAAGCAAAAACATCTTTATTATTTTGGAGGAAGGTGACGAGCGCACTTTCCTATTTAGGATCTAGGTCGGCGCCGATTACGCAGCTTTTGGAGGGATCGGACGAATCAAGGGAGATCTTTTTGGTCTTGGCGTCGCCGGATCCCGATTTGGCTATCTTCTTCGCGGGGACTTCGCCCTCTGCCGAGTTGATGCAGCCAATCGGACTTCTTGTTGGCCACGTAATCTCTCGCGAGATTGGGCCATGTCGCAGCTCTCCTTGTCGCAGGTGAAGGCTTGCTTCACATCGCTGCGAAGAGTGATGACGCCGTTGGGACCCGGCATCTTCATGCAGAGGTAAGTGTAGTGAGGGATCGCCATGAACTTGGCAAGCGCATGCCTTCCGATGATGGCATGATACGCCGTTTCGAAGTCGGCCACCTCGAAGGTGACGTTCTCCGTTCGGAAATTCTCTCGGGCTCCGAAGGTGACTGGGAGGGAGATATGCCCGAGTGGAGTTGAAGATAGCCCCGGGATAACTCCGTGGAAGGGGGCTGAGCTTGCTTTGAGTTCGGACCTCGGGATCTGCATTTCATCCATGGTCTTGGCAAACAGATGTTGAGGGCGCTGCCCCATCGATGAGGACGCGCTTAAGCTCGATGTTGCGGACCACGGGGTCCGGGACGAGTGGATATCGTCCCGGTGGACCACTCGGTCGGGATGATCCGAGCGGTCAAAGGTGATGGCCACCTCCGACCATCGCAGATATTGAGGGACTTCGGTTGAGCCGCGTTGACCTCCCGGCCGCTAGCTTTTGTTTCCTCTTGGATTCATAAGCTAACGGGCCCCGAAGATGTGGTTGAGCTCTCCCACTGGATCTTGAAAAGGTTCGGCATTTTCAGCCGCGTTGTTCTTCTTGGCGCCGGACGGGCCAGCCTCGTCGATCGGCTTCTTGTTGAGCGCGCGTGTATCTTCAATAACGCTTGTAGATAAAGCGATCCTTTGCCGCGTGCTTGTGATTCGGATGGTGGGTGCACTGGGCGTTCATGATGGCGTCGTAGGCGGCGACTCGGGGACGGCGTTGAGTATTGGAGGTTGCGGCCACTGGTCTTCGATCGGCGCTTGCGATCTTTCGGCCCCGGTTGCCGTTGTTGCCGCCATCCTTCTTAGGATTTCGGCTTCCTCCCGCTTGCTTGTCCTCTCTTCGTCGGGCCGGTCTTGACGGGCGGCTTTGATGGCGTCGTTTGATTTGGCGTATGAATTCGCCGTCTCAAACATCTGCTTCACCGTCTTCGGTGGCTTTCGTCCGAACTTGCCGATAAGCAGCTCATCACGGACTCCCTTCTGGAAGGCGGCGATGATGATGTCATCGGTGATGTTCGGGATCTTGTTGCGCTTCTCGGAGAAGCGACGAATGTAATCCTTCAGAGGCTCGTCCGGCTTCTGGATGACATTGTAAAGGTCGAAGTGCGTGCCGGGCCTCTCGAAGGTGCCTTGGAAGTTGGCGATGAAGTGGTCCCTCAGCTCGCTCCACGAGCCGATTGAGCCTCTTGGCAGGCTGGTGAGCCAATTTCTGGCTGAGTTTGCGAGGGCCACGGGCAGGTAGTTGGCCATGGCTTTGTTGTCGCCACCTGCAGCTCGGATGGCAAGAGTATACACAGTTAACCAAGATTCGGGGTCGGTTTTGCCATCGTACCTTTCTATCCCTGTTGGCTTAAAGCCACTCGGCCAATGCACTCGGCGGAGCTCCCGAGTGAAGGCCGGTACTCCATCGTCGCCGCTATCAGGTGATCCCCTCCGATCTTCCTGAGTGCGACGGTCGCGCTCTTGGTAGCGGCGATCGAGGACTTCCCGCAGATCACTCGGCGGGGTCTTCTGTTGGCTGGTTGGGTAGCTGGAACTGTTGCGGCGGACTCGGTGGTGGACGGGTGGACGTCCATGTCGTTTGTGGCGAGAGTCGACCGTCTGCTCTTGGTGCCTTGGCGTGGACTCGCGAGGTGGGCCTCTTGGCCTGGTTGTCGATCGAGCCGGCTCGGGCCTCCCGTAGTCTCTTGACTTTAGGGGTGGGAGCCGGCTCTTGTCCGGCGTTTCGGCCACGGATTCGATCGGCCTCGCGCCGAAGTGGTGGGAGGGCCGTTAGCCGTGGCAGCAATGATGGTCTTGATCTTATCAAGTATAGGAGTCACGTTGGCCGGAGCCGTCTCCATGACGGTGTCCAAGAGCGTGAGTGCGGCGACGCTGCTTCGCTGCGGCGTGCGGAAGACGTTGGTGTTGCGAACCCGTGTTTGGAGGATGGCCTCTCGGCGATCGTCCGCCGCACGCGAGATCCTGCTTCCTTTTGTCGCCTCGTCTTTGCGTTGTTTGTCCTCTTCGGTGTCTTGCGCTCGAGCTCCACTCTAGCTCGCTCCTCTTCGGCAAGCCTTCCGGCCATGGCTGAGTCGGATTCATCCGGCTCGCCATGAGGACGTCAAGCACTTCGGCTCGCAGTCCATAGGGCGTCGGAATGGTCGGCTTCGTCGAAAGGGATGCCGTAGAGATTGTCGAAGCCGGCGGAGCTGAGGTATCCGTTGAGCTCGAAGATAAGCAAGAGCCAAAGGACGGGAGGATGACAGCGCCTCCCCTTGATCCCGGGAAATCCGGATCTGGATCGCTCCGTCCGAGTCGGAGCTTGGGGATCGGCTCCTCCGAGTGGATCGCCGCCAACTCGGGAGAGCAGCTTGATCGTAGATCTTGGCGACGTTTGGTAACCCAAACGACACCGAGAGGTCTTCAGCTGAGTAGATTGCTTCCGTCGGGGAGGCGAGAAGATTGGCGCAGATCTCGGCGGTATCCGGTAATCCGAATGGCGCCGAGTGAAGTCCGTCGTCGGAGAAGGTGGATCGCATCCTGGTCTTCAAGATGTTGTCGAAGATCTCGCGCCGTTGGGAGCCCGAATGGCGCCGAGTAGGTTTTTCCTTCGACTGGTTCGAATCCGAGTCGAAGGAGGAGTCGCCGGCGAAGTTGGCGGCAAAGTCGCCGAGTCTTGAAGGAGATCCCATCACGCTTGTCGGCGAGATTTGTTGAAGAAGTCTTGACGCGCGGCCCCCTACCTGGCGCGCCAACTGTCGAAACTTGGTTTCGGCAATATAATTTCTGGGGTCGCAGTCAAGATCGCCAAGCACAATGGGTTAGGAGAAGAAGAAGATTTAGACAGGTTCAGGCCCTCTCGTGAGGTAATACCCTACTCCTGTTTCGGTGGATTCGATCCGCCGAGTGTCTTTATTGATCTCGTGATCTAAAGCTGAGAGCTAAAAGCTGAACTCCTATCGGAATTTTTGATCTAGAATCTGATATCCCTCAAGGGACGCCCCTTACCCCCCTTATATAGTCTTGGGAGGAAGGGTTTACAAGTCGGAAACCCTATCTTATTCTAAGTCGGTTTCCTCAATCTTACCAAACCGTGACTATAGGCCGATTGCCTTATCTCTATCGGCAACCGTAACACCTAAGTCAAGTTCGGCTTACAGATTTAGCAGGCGCAATCTATCCCTACCTCCAGTCGGATAAGCTTGCCATGTGGATACCCGATTGCCACAATCTCCACAAGCTCTGTTAGATCAAAACTTGATCAGTACTTAGCTTACACAAACTAAAACAGGATCATCTAGTCTAATTTCATCTATTAACTTAGACTAATGCGGAAAAGATTAATAGATCGGTCCATACCGGCGGCCGTGGCTTCCATGGTCGTCGATGATCCCGTGATGAAGTTGAGGGCTTGATTACTGTTAGGGATGTAGCGCAGTCGCTCCTTCAGCGATCGCTCGGGGTAGCGGCGTCCTTCGGGACGCCACCTACACTGTCCCGGGTGTGGAACTCGAGCTTCCGAGCCTTCCAGTGCACTAACAGATCAGAGGGTGGAATTAAGGTTTGGGAAAAGCACGGGGATCGTGATTTTCGCATTAGGGTTTAACTCGGGGTTAATCCCTTCTTATAGGGTCGCACTGTAGGCAAGGGGCCGAGCCCAAAAGGCTAAGGATCGCCAACCGATCACGGCGAAATCGGACTCGGGATAAGATTCCGAGTCCGGTAAGATATGAATTGATATCTTCCATATTTGAGTTGGTTATTATTGACCGAGATCAAAACTTAACTTAAACCAAAATATCCACATTCTCCCCCTTTACCGAAGGTCAATAACTTAACTTAAACTAACGACTATTCGGTCACTGACTTAAACTAAACTAAACTTAAGTCCCTCCTTAGTTAAACAGCAAGTACCAGACTAATGCGTCATCAACAACATAGCAGCATACTGGGACAACATTACCCATAGTCTCACTGAGAAACCTTGTCAGAACTCTTACTCTTATTTGGGGAAATCAATGGCCCTGAACCAGGACTTGATCCAGGCTACCCACCAGACCCATGCCTAGCACATGCTTTTGAAAAAGATTTGGTGGTAGACCTTTTGTGAGCGGATCCGCAATATTTTCTTTAGTACTTATATGCTTAATCTTAAGTGTATTGTCCTGGTTTCTTTTTTTTACGACACGATACTTAAGGTCTATATGCTTAGAAGCACCACTTAGTTTATCGTTTCTGCAAAAGAAAACTACAGACTGATTGTCGCAGTACATTGTGATAGGTCTCAAGATACTATCCACAATTCTTAATGCCGGTATAAAATTCTTAAGCCACACTGCCTGTCCCGTGGCATGGTAACATGCCACAAACTCGGCTTGCATCGTGGATGCAGCCATTACACTTTGCTTACTGCTTCTTCACGATATTGCTCCCCCTGCCAATGTGGAAATATAACCGGAAGTAGACTTCCGTCATCTTCATCACCAGCAAAGTCGGCGTCGTGTAACATTCAATCTCAAGCTTATCGACCTTTTATATGTGAGCATGTAATGCTTGGTGCCTTGGCAATATCTTAATGCTTTCTTGACACCTACCCAGTGAGCCCATCCTGGATTAGACTGAAATCTACTAAGTACTCCAGTTGTAAATGCCAAGTCCGGACGCGTGCAGACTTGAGCATACATCAAGCTACCAACAGCTGATGCATATGGGACGTCCTCCATCTTACTTCTTTCTAAATCGTTCTTAGGGCACTGACTTCCATTTAACTTATCGCCCTTTTGTAACGGAACAGGTGATGTGTTGCACTTATCAAGCTTATATTTCTTAAGCATTTTCTCAATATAAGCTTTCTGAGATAATCCTAGCACTCCTCGGGCTCTATCTCGGTCTATCTCAACGCCAAGTACATACAAGGCTTCACCGAGATCCTTCATGTCAAAATGAGATGAGAGGAAATTCTTAGTCTCATATAACATGTTCTTATCGGTGCAATCTAACAATATGTCATCCACATACAGTACTAGAATCATTAGTTTTCCACCCTTTGTCTTAATGTAGATGCACTTATCTACATCGTTCTCCATAAATCCGAATCTCTTAATGACTTCATCGAATTTACGGTTCCACTGTCTAGATTCTTGCTTAAGTCCATAAATAGACTTCCTTAACCTGCATCCCATATGTTCCTTACCCTTAATGGCAAAACCTTCCGGTTGAGCCATGTAAATGGTCTCATCTAAATCACCATTCAGGAATGCAATCTTAACATCCATCTGATGTAACTCCAAATCAAAGTGAGCTACAAGAGCCATAACTATTCTAAAAGAATCTTTGGTAGACACAGGAGAGAAGGTCTCATTGTAATCGATCCCTTCCTTCTGTGTAAACCCCTTAGCTACAAGCCTTGCTTTGAACCTTTCAATCTTTCCTTTGGAATGACATTTAGTCTTGTAGACCCATTTGCAGCCTACTGTTTTGACTCCATCGGGAATTTCTACTAAGTCCCAAACTTGATTCGAGTTCATAGACTTTAACTCATCTTCCATGGCTTCAACCCATTTATTGGAATTCTCACTTCTCACTGCCTCTTTAAATGTGGCAGGATCACTTATTTTCCCAATATCATACATATCCTCACTTAAGTATGTTTCATATATATCAGGAAGAGCCCGTCTCCTTTCCGAGTTAATCTCCTTGATGGTTGAGGATCGGGTTGAGGCTGCTCTAATGGCTCAGTTTGTGCCTGAACCTCTGGAGCTGGCTCCTGATCTAGCGCCTGCACCTCTGGAGATGGCTCAGTAGCTGCCACGGTGCTTCTAATATGTGGAATCACCGGTGGTACAAACTGATATACCATCGCGGGCTCTGGAACTGCTGAATTTGGAAGTTCGACTCGCAGTTCTTCGAGACTTATATCCCTCTTTGGGAACTCTCTACTAATACCTGAGTCCTCTAAGAATACAGCATGTTTGGTCTCTACAAACTTAGTGGAGCGACCAGGACAGTAGAATCGGTACCCTTTAGACTTATCAGGATATCCAATAAAGTGACAACTTACTGTCTTAGAGTCTAATTTCTTATAATGTGGATCGAATAACTTAGCTTCAGCGGGACAACCCCACACCTTTAGATAATTCAATGTCGGTTTCCTCCCATTCCACAACTCAAAAGGTGTCTTGGGAACTGACTTAGATGGAACCCGATTAAGTATGTGGGCAGCTGTCTTTAATGCTTCCATCCACAACTCCACAGGCAAATTGGAATAACTAAGCATGCTTCGTACCATGTCCATAAGCGTACGATTGCGACGTTCAGCCACTCCATTTTTCTTCTAAGTACTTAGCGAATGGTCCCTTAATTTGACCATATTGACCAAGCTTCCCGTAATATTCTCCACCCCTATCTGATCTTACAACCTTAATGGTGGTGTTGTGCTGTTTCTCAACTTCTTGCTTGTATATCTTAAATATTTCTAGCGCATCTGAACGCTTACTAATGGGGTAGATGTGTACATAGCGGGAATAATCGTTAGTAAATGTTATAAACGAATCATAACCATCTACTGTCATCACCGAGAGTGGACCATAGATATCTGTGTGAATTAATTCTAAGACGCCCATACTCCTAGTGGCTCCTTTCTTAATTGTCTTAGCATATTTTCCCTTAATGCAGCCAATGCAGCGGTCTGAATCGAAAAAATCTAATTTGTCGATTATGTCGTCTTTAATGAGATGTTCCATTCTCCCCTCGAAATGTGGCCTAAACGACAATGCCATAGCTTCGAAGATGTCTCATTAAAACGCTTACGCTTATGTGAAACACTATCGACATTCATTATAGAATCATGAGAGAGCACAAAAGCTTGCCTTGCCTTACGGCAAGACCTATATTAATAGAATTGTACTTAATCTCACATTTATTGTTGCCAAAACCACAATAATATCCTGAATCATCTAAAGCTGAAACTGCTATAAGGTTTCTCTTTAAACTAGGAGCATAAAGAACATCATCTAACTTAAGTTGGAAGCCACTTGGCAACTCTAACTCGAAGCTTCCAACGCCTTCGACTTCAACAGGATGTCCATTAGCCACTCTTAGGTTTCTCTCCCCCCTTCTTATAGTTCGGATCGAACGGAATGCCTGTAATGATTTAGAAATGTGCACAGTGGCACCTGAGTCAATCCACCAAGTATCATGGGAAAATTCTACTAAGAATAACTCATCTATGAATGAAACAACATCACACTTACCATTTTCCTTCAGCCATTCCTTAAACCCAGGGCAAGCCTTCTGAAGATGCTTGGGTGAATCGCAAAAGGAGCACAACATCTTGCCACCCTTCGTCTGGTGACGCTTGAACTTGTTGTTGTTGTTCCTGGGACCAAATTTCTTGTTCTCATTTCTCTTGTTCTTCTTAGGGCCTTGCTTACTGCTCCCTGATTCATGCTGATTCTTAGGAGTGCCTGAAATGTTGAGGTTGCCAACCATGTTCACAACATCCTTCATCCTCTCGCTTTTGAGCTTTTTCTTCTTCAACACGAGTGATCAACTCACCGATGGACCAAACGGTCTTGTTGGTGTTGTAGTTGATCTTAAAGGCAGCATACTGTGATGGCAATGATGTCATGATGAAATGCACAAGGAAACCTTCATAGATCTCCATCTGCATCTCCTTAAGTCTGTTGGCCATGTCACACATGTTGAGAATGTGCTCCCTTATAGACCATTATACTGAGAACCCACCAACTTCATGATGAGTGTACTGGCATAGGTTTTGGATGAGCTCTTAAAATTCTCCTCAATCTTGGCCAGGTACTCCTTGGCAGTCAGATCCACCCCCTAAGCATTCTTAGTGGGGATGGCACCCTTGATGTCAGCACTGATAATCTGTTTCATGACCATGAGAGCCATGCGATCAGACCTGTCCCATTTCTGATTGGGAGCTGAACTCTGTAGGATCGAATGCCCAACGAAAAGCCAACCAGAGGGGGGTGAATGGTTGAGTACCCCAAAAAACAAAGTTTTAGCGGAAATAAAACTTTACCTCTGTTTTCTGACGTCCGGTCTGACCGTAGGTGTCACACCGGTCGACCGAGCCGCATGCCTGGCTCGACTGCCCGATGACCTTCTGCCCGACCGCCCATAGCCGATCGCCTCCCGATTTGCCCGTAGTAGCCGATGCCGATGAAGTCCGATGCTTGCCGGTCTGACCGCAAATGTACTCACGGTCTAACCGGGAAGAATACGCGGTCTGACCGCTGTAGCGTCCGCGGTCTGACCGGTTAGCAGATCCGAAATACGCCGCCGCACGGAGGAAGAAATAGACACAAAGAACTATCAAGAAAATTGATCTTCATTGAAACTCTCTGTGTTTACAAAGTGCGAACAAAGCACTCCTCACAAAATCTCAATCTAAACTTGAAAACCTAACTCAAGAAACTCTAAAACTTGAACTCAAAAGCGATACCGAGAGGCCACACCTCCCCTCACTATTTATACACAAAATCCGCAGCCAAGAGCCACGAATCCTACTCATACAAGAAGCCCTAATCCACTAGGAAACCTTCTCGTACAAGAAACAAACTATACATAAACCAACCGTAACAATCCCGGTTTTCCTAAAACCGAAATTCCGCTTTCCATACGCAACAATATCTCCATTGTATGCCATATGGAAACTTTCCAATCATGTGCACTAATCTCTACCCTTCAGCATCCCGCATGATCCTCATCTCGAACGTCACCTTATCTCCAAGTTGACTCCGACTCGATCACCGGCAACACTTTCCCGAGGCGTAAAGAATACCTGCACACAATTAAATAAAGAATACCATATCCGAGCACAAGCTATCAAAACTTGACTCATTGTTAGCATAAACAACCGACACGTGCATAGGAACACGAAACTTCCATGTATGTATAAGGAAACAAACCGAAACCAAAACCGAAACGCAATCGGCAACGCGGATCGGGCTCGTCCGGTCGACCGGGAGAACGCCTGGCGTCGACCGCCGAAACACCTCCGGTCGACCGAGAACACGCCCGGTCAGACCGGCTGTGGCAGCCGACTGAACACTGTTCATCGTCCGAAAATTCAACTCTTTCAAAAACAAAACACTCAAACCAATAAATCCCAAATAACCAATTGTAACCAATTGTTCATCATCCAAAGAATCAAACACACTTTGATTTTACAATCTCCCCCTTGATGAACACATTGGCAAACAAAATAAAAGAGTTGTTTTGGTGTTTGAAAAGTTAAAAACAAAAATGATAAAAAGCATTGAAGAGCTCAAAAATCAAAGAAAATTTCTCCCCTTTTGAAAAGAAAGAAAATCCTTTGACCCCAAAAAAACTTGCAAATTCTTTGTGCACTTCTTATGCAAAAGTTCTCCCAAACAACATTATTTTCTCCCCCTTTTGACAATGAAGTCATCAAGCATAGGAATTATGTTTATGAATGTGGAAGAGCTTGGCACCATACATAAAGCAAGTCAAGTCATGTGTTGCAATAATAAGAAGATAAATTTATCAATGAGATAGCAAATATGCATTAAAATATAATCATGAATCAAATATTTTATAATTAAGAGAAATAACACAATAAGAATTCATGAAGTTCAATGATTTATAATGCAACATCTTTACAAGCACATAGGTTGAAAGATAAACCCAAATATATATACCTATTGCAATCTTTATACTTTCTCAAATATATCTTTTTGCACATATAATTCAAGAGAAAAACTTTTTCATATTTATTTGAGCCATATTTGTTGCTCATAGTTTTTTTCTCTCAATTATTCCGAGTACGTCCTTGTCGTCAAGACTATTTCCAAGGATTCGGTACTCATTATTTTTGCTCACATCGAATACGTCCTTGTCGTCAAGACTGTTTCCAAGGATTCGGTATTCATTTTTTCTCTCATAGATAATTTTTATTCTCTTTTCACAATGAGCAATTTTAAGTAATTTGAGGAATATTAAAGCAACATAATATATATATAAGCATTTAAAATCCAACACAAGTACGAGTATCAACATTGCATATTTCTTTAATTCAAGTATTGTGTTAAAGTGTCATGCATTATTTCTCTTAAATATAAAATCTAGATCACATAAGAATACTAGAATACATATAAGCTATGCTAGTGACAAATAAATCTTCATAATATTGCTAGCATGCACATGATCAACAATATGTATGGATAAAGCTCTCTTTTTTAATTTATTTCAATCATGTAGCTTGATAAATCAAAGAGCACAAAAACTCCCCCTCAAAACATGCCAAAAGGATGAATGATTCCCAATTCCCCTCGAAGAAAAGCAAAGCGAAAAGAATCCAATGGTTTTGTAAAAATATCAGCAAGTTGCAATTTTGTATCCAAAAATTTCAATTCAACATCTTTCTTCTCAACATGATCTCGCAAGAAGTGAAAACGAATATCAATGTGTTTGGTGCGTGAGTGTTGAACAGGATTCTTAGCAATGTTAATGGCACTTGTATTATCACAATAAAGAGGCACATTTTCAAAAACAAGTCCATAATCTTTTAAAGTGGAAATCAACCAAAGAATCTGTGAGCAACAACTAGCAGCAGCAACATATTCAGATTCAGCAGTAGATTGAGCTACACTAGATTGTTTCCTAGAAGACCATGCAATCAATGAAGTTCCAAGAAAATGACATGTTCCACTAGTACTTTTTCTATCAATTCTACAACCCGCAAAATCAGCATCTGAATAACCACTTAAGCAAAGAGAAGATGAAGTTGAATACCAAATACCAAACTCAAGTGTATGACTCAAATACCTCATGATGCGCTTGACCGCTTGACGATGAGAAGCACGTGGAGAAGCTTGAAAGCGCGCACACAAACACACAGCAAATTGTATGTCTGGTCTAGAAGCAGTTAGATACAACAAAGATCCAATCATGCTTCTATACTCCTTTTGATCCACAGCTTCACCATCTTCATCGGGATCAAGAACAGCAGTAGATCCAATGGGTCTAGAGATTGGCTTGCAATTCTCCATCTTGAACGTGCGCAAAAGATCTTTGGTGTACTTTGTTTGATGAATGAACGTACCTTGAGGTGTTTGCTTGATTTGTAAACCCAAGAAGTATGACAGCTCACCCATCATACTCATCTCAAACTCCCTACGCATAGTCTCAGCAAATTCTACAACCAAAGAGTGAGTCGAACAACCAAAGATGATATCATCAACATATATCTGAACGAAAAGTTGATTTTCACCATGCTTAAGAACAAAAAGCGTTTTATCAATTTTTCCCATTTGAAAACCTTTTTCAAGCAAAAAGTTCTTAAGTCTGTCATACCATGCTCTAGGTGCTTGTTTCAAACCATATAAGGCCTTTGAAAGTTTAAAAACATGGTTGGGAAAATCAGGATTTTCAAAACCCGGTGGTTGTTTAACATAAACTTCTTCCTGTATAAAACCATTTAGAAAAGCACTTTTAACATCCATTTGAAACAATTTAAAACCTTTGGAAGCAAAAAAGCTAGCAAAAGCCTAATTGCCTCAATCCTAGCAACAGAGCAAAAGTTTCACAAAATCCAAACCCTCCACTTCGAGTATAACCCCGAGCAACTAGTCTAGCCTTATTGCGAACTATCAAACCATCCTCATTTTGTTTATTTTTGAAAACCCACTTGGTTCCAATAACATTATGTCCAGAAGGAGGTTCAACTAAAGACCAAACTTTATTTCTTTCAAAATTTTCAAGTTCTTCATGCATGGCGTTAATCCACGATTCATCAGTTAATGCATGAGTAACATCTTTGGGTTCAAAAGAAGCAACAAAAGCAGAATTCGCAGAGTCATGCGCAGTTACCTTAGATCTCGTCGTCCGCTCATTTAAATTACCTATTATTTGTACCGGCGGATGTCGTCGCTGAATGTGCAAGGGCGCAGTGATCTCAGAAGTTGATTCACGTTCTGGTTCAGCACTGGTCGTGGTCCCCGAAGAATCTTCTTGATTGGAATCGACGGAGTCCGAAGAGGTTGGCCCCGCCGGCCGACCGGTCTCCGATCGGTCGACCAGGGCAGCCTCCTCCGGTCTGACCGACGGCACCTGGCCAGTCTGACCGGGCAGGTCGACCTCATCGTCGTCGTCGTCACTTTCGTCTTCAAAGATTCGACCAAACTCCCCCTGATCCTGTGGCAGTGTACCTGAAAAATCTGGTCTAGTACCGGGACTAGCCTCATCAAAAGTGACTTCGCAAGTCTCGACAATTTTGTTAGTCTCCAAAAGAGGTACACGATAGCCACGAGTGTGTGCGGGATAACCAAGAAATAAACCATCAATTGAACGTGATTCAAACTTATCCAAATTTCTAGATTTTAACACAAAGCACTTGCAACCAAAAACACGTAAATGTGAAACTTTGGGCTGACGACCAAAACGAAGCTCATAAGGAGTTTTGTCAAGTTTAGAACGCAAGAAAATGCGATTAGAAACATAGCAAGCAGTGTTAATAGCTTCGGCCCAAAATTTTCTAGGTGTGTGATATTCATCTAGCATTGTCCTAGCCATTTCAACCGAAGAACGATTTTTTCTCTCAACAACACCATTTTGTTGAGGAACACGTGGAGAAGAAAATTGATGTTCAATTCCTTTTTCAACACAAAAAAGTTCAAAAGATGCATTTTTGAATTCACCACCATTATCACTTCTAATTGTTTTCAAAGAGTTGGGAATTTCACAATTCAAGCGAAGAAAAAGACTTCGAAAGTGTCCAAAGGCCTCGTCCTTAGTTGCCATGAAGAAAACCCAAGAATATCGAGAAAAATCGTCAACAATAACTAACACATACCATTTTCCTCCAACAGATTGCACTCTAGCTGGACCAACAGTGTCCATATGTAAAAGTTGTCCCGGTGCATCCATTATCACAGAAAGAATTGGTGTGTGAGAAGTAGCAACCATTTTACCATGACGACATGGTGCACAAACCAAATCAAGATCCTTTTTTAGTTTTGACAAACCACGAACAAGATCCAAACCACTTAAACGAGTCAAATGATCAAATCCAACATGACCAAGTCTACGATGCCAGAACATCAAATCTTTGTTGAATTTTGCAACTAAACAAGTAACAACAGGAGAAACAGGGTTTTCAAAATCAGCTTTAAAAACTCTCCCATAACGAGAATTGTTCAAAATAGAATCACCACAAGAATTAAATATTTTACTTCCAGTTTTCTTGAAATGAACTTCAAGGTTTTCATCAACAATTTGTGAAACTGAAAGTAAATTGTATTTTAAATCTTCTACCAAAGCTACCTCTTTTAATTCGAACTTGTCACTTACCTTGACGGATCCGGTAGCGATAACGGCACTTGTTGAAGCATCCCCAAAGATTATCGATTCCGTCTTGGATGCCAATTTGAGGGAGGAGAACCACTTCTTATCACCGGTCATGTGCCGCGAACAACCGGAGTCCATGATCCACACGTTCTCCTTCCTCGCCACAAAAGCCTACAAAACAAAGGATGTCGAGGCCTCGATCGGGGTTAGTTAAAACAAACTTAGGAATCCAGTACTGAGACACACGACCAGTAGATCAATAGGCACAAAACCACGAGAGAAAACAGTTTTGGAATTTTCAGAAAAATTCCTTGGGGCTAGTCGACCGCTGCGGATGCTGCCGGTCGGCCAGAGCGTGCTGTCGGTCGACCGGGTGCCGGGCCGGTCGACCGTTGGACCAACTGCGTCGACCGGTCTTCCCGAGTGAAAACCAGATTTTTGCCACTTTGGTTTTGCAAAATTATTTTCTCTTTCCTTTTTCTTTTTCTAAATCTGAAACAAAAACCAACAAGATGACCATCTTTACCACAAAAAGAGCAAGAAAACTTTTCTTTAGTAACAGATGGTTTTGAAGAATTAGGTTTAGTTTCTTTTAGATAAACAGAAAGAGATGTCAAATTTCCAGCAGACTTGAAAATTGTTTTCATGGTGTTAGGTTTTGTCAAGATTTCACCGTTTTCAGTTATTCCTAAAACATTTGGAGGATTTTTGGTGAAATAATCATGAGCATCAAAACCTATTCCCTTATTGTCGCTACACACTTTTGATTTGTCCAAAATCATGTTAAGTTGTTTCTTACCATCGAGAAAATTTTTGCAAAGAACTTTTCAAGTCGAAACTTCTTTTCCAAGATTAACACAATTTTCACAATCAATTATAACATCTTTGCCTTTGCGACATCTAGAGCAAGAAGCTACCTCATCTTGTTTAACTATTTCTTCCATGTGCTTAACACGAGCTAAAGCATCTTTTAGTTTCAATTCATTAGCATCACAAGTTAAACAAGATTTAGAAGCTAAAACTTGAGAATTATTGACATCTCTAATTTTTGAAATTTCCATCATTAAAACCTCACAATTTTTGCAATTATCATCATTGGGAATAAGAGATTTCAATCTAGCAATTTCAGCATTTAAAGATTCAATTACAAATTCTTGTTTTTTAAATATTTTCACATTTTTTATTCTTAGCACTTAAAACAAGAATTGCATCTTCAAGTGAGCTTACCTCATTTTCTTCATCTGAAGAATCTTCATCTCCATGCGTCATGAGACAAATGCCGGAGATGTTCTTGCCCTTCTCCTCCTCACTCTCAGAGTCTATGTCGCTGAGTGGCTCAAAAGCGACATAGACTTGACTCAACACCTTTTTGATCATCTCCTTTGAGCGCCTACCCTTGGGTTTGTCATCCTTTGTCTTCTCAGCGCTCTTGTCCTCCTTCTTGCTCCTCCCAAGCTTGGGGCAGTTGGAGCGGATGTGATCCAAGGCGCCGCATTCAAAGCAACGCATTGGTCCTCCTTTCTTCCTGAACCTAACTCTGTTCATAGCTTTGGAAAGCTTGTTAGTAGCAAGAGCCAAGTCCTCCTCCTCGAATTGCTCGAGTTGTTCATCGGACATGGCGTTAATCAAAGCAAGAGCATTTGAAGATGATGAAGAAGCAACATCGAAGAAGTCGAAGGAGAAATCAAAGCACTTGACTTAGAATCCGTTTTTCGAGAAAGAATATTCATCTCATGAGTTTTGAGTTTTGTCTAAAGCGAATCCAAAGTCAAATTTGCCATGTTAACAGATTCTTGAATAGAAGTTACTTTCATCTCCCAAACAGACATATCAAGACCATTTAAAAAGTGGCGAGAAATCTCAGACTGTGGGTAATTAGTGTCATAAGAAGAATCAACAGATCTAAGATTGCTCAAGATTTTATTAAACCTACCAAGATAGTCATCCAAAGCTTCAGCAGGTTTCATCTCAAATTTTATATATTCCTTTTTAAAAAGATCTCGACGAAGTTCTTTTATGTTTGTAGTTCCTTGATGAAAGTTTTTCAAAGCATTCCAAATCTCGTTGGCAGTTTGAAGATGTGAAACGCGATCAAAATCCGAACGAGAAATTCCATTCAACAAAATATTGCGAGCTTTGCAATTGTTATTAAACTCGGTTTTCAAAGCATCAGTATTAATGGCATCAGGTATGGTGTAGGGAAGCGCAACCTTTTGCCACACATCATAGTCTTGAGCCATGATGTAAGATTGCATCTTACTACACCCATACGCAAAATCGGTGCCATCAAAAACATGCGGTTTTGTTGAAAATTTATCCGACATGATGAAAGACTTTAGATCAAAGAAAATCCAGAGCGAAATATGTGGCTCGATACCACTTGTAGGATCGAATGCCCAACGAAAAGCCAACCGGAGGGGGTGAATGGTTGAGTACCCCAAAAACAAAGTTTTAGCGGAAATAAAACTTTACCTCTGTTTTCTGATGTCCGGTCTAACCGAGCTGTACAGACGGTCTGACCGTCTGATGACCTTCGGTCTGACCGCCCGTAGCCGATCGCCTCAGCCGATTTGCCTGTAGTAGCCGATGCCGATGAAGTCCGATGCCTGCCGGTCTGACCGCAAATGTACTCACGGTCTAACCGGGAAGAATACGCGGTCTGACCGCTGTAGCGTCCGCGGTCTGACCGGTTAGCAGATCCGAAATACGCCGCCGCACGGAGGAAGAAATAGACACAAAGAACTATCAAGAAAATTGATCTTTATTGAAACTCTCTGTGTTTACAAAGTGTGAACAAAGCACTCCTCACAAAATCTCAATCTAAACTTGAAAACCTAACTCAAGAAACTCTAAAACTTGAACTCAAAAGCGATACCGAGAGGCCACACCTCCCCTCACTATTTATACACAAAATCCGCAGCCAAGAGCCACGAATCCTACTCATACAAGAAGCCCTAATCCACTAGGAAACCTTCTCGTACAAGAAACAAACTATATATAAACCAACTGTAACAATCCCGGTTTTCCTAAAACCGAAATTCCGCTTTCCATACGCAACAATATCTCCATTGTATGCCATATGGAAACTTTCCAATCATGTGCACTAATCTCTACCCTTCAGCATCCCGCATGATCCTCATCTCGAACGTCACCTTATCTCCAAGTTGACTCCGACTCGATCACCGGCAACACTTTCCCGAGGTGTAAAGAATACCTGCACACAATTAAATAAAGAATACCATATCCGAGCACAAGCTATCCAAACTTGACTCATTGTTAGCATAAACAACCAGACACGTGCATAGGAACACGAAACTTCCATGTATGTATAAGGAAACAAACCGAAACCAAAACTGAAACGCAATGCGGCAACCGGGATCGGCTCGTTCGGTCGACCGCAGCAACCGCCCGGTCGACCGCCAAACACCTCCGGTCGACCGATAGAACACGCCCGGTCGACCGATAGAACACGCCCGGTCGGACCAGCTGGCACCGGCTGAACACTGTTCATCGTCTGAAAATTCAACTCTTTCAAAAAGAAAACACTCAAACCAATAAATCCCGAATAACCAATTGTAACCAATTGTTCATCATCCAAAGAATCAAACACACTTTGATTTTACAAACTCGCTCCTGCAGCGGGCTCAGCAGGCTTATCTTCCCTGAGTGCGATGTCAAGGTCATTCCACGCGAGGCACGTTATGACCTTGCCCTTCCACTCATGGAAGTTTGCTCCATTGAGCGGCTCAATGTTGTTCAGGTAGGAGGCCACAGATTGACATTAGTGACTGAAAATAAATTAAACTGAGTTAAAACTTAACTTAATAAACATATACAATGAAATGCAAATTAGAGCATGATAATAACCCTACGGTGGTCTGATTAAAATCACACAATTAAATTTCAAATTGCATCACCGGTGGGGAAAACAATCGAAATTCGTCTTAATACTCATGATTAAACAACGGTGGTCAGAATAATCACAAGTTTACTCTAAATAAACTCTTGGTGGTTCCATTTATTTAGAGGCATCTCAAGGTATAGTGGTGGATTTAAAATAGTACAACACCAACAATATAGTGAATAAATATACTCAAGACTTAAAATAAAATAAACTTTCAAAAAAATACTAAAAATAAAATTACTCTAATAACTTATCTTCAATTTTGAGCTTAAAACTTAATGAAAATAATTAAACTTAATTTAAACTGAGCTTAAACTTAACAAAATAATTAAACTGAGCTTAAAACTTAATAAAATTAATTAAACTGAATAAAAACTGAGCTAAACTTAAATTCATTAAATTGGACTTAAAACTTAATAAGGTAATTAAAAGAATTTTTTATCGGGCATCGGCTAGCAACATGGGGCCCGCTTGCGCCGTACTGATTTTTCCCGCGCGTGAGCCGCACAGCCGCTCGCACAGCTGCTTGCGCCGCCTGATCTCCGCGCGCCACGTGTCGGGACCTGACCCGACCGCCGCGCCGGCCAAACGGCTCCCTCGCACGCGCTTGCACCGCTCGGCCGGCCAAACGCCCGCGCCCGTCGCCCGTGGCTCGCTCCCGCGCGCGCCCTTTCACTTCACGCGCAGCGCCGCGCGGCCGCCCTGCTGCCACATGCCACGTGTCGGCCGTTTGCTAGGCCGCTGCGCCAGCCTCTTCGCACGCACTAGGTGTCATCACCTGAGCCGACCGCTGCACCGCACCGCTCGGCTCCCGCGCGCGCACTCGCACAACGCACCACATCGCACGGCCGGCTTGTCTCCGCATGCCACGCGTCGCCAGCTCAGCTGCGAATCGGCTCCCGTGCGCCAAACGGGCCCCCAAAACAGCCCACTAATCGGCGCTCGTGCTGAACTGAGAGGACGGCCGGATCGCAGCCGTCCGTGCCAATCCAACGGCTGGGGCTCGATCCGGCCGCACTTACAAAAGGCAAAAAAACCGGGTGAACCCTAACCCTAATCCCCATTCTTCTCTTCCTCAACTCCGGACTTTCTCCTCTTCCCTTTTCTTACTTAGCTCAACGAGAGAGAAGAAAAATCCGAGCCAAGCTCGGGCTTATGCCGATGCCGCGGCTAGAGAGTGGCGGGACTGTCGCGGATGCCCTCGCCGGGGCGCGCGTGCCTCCCTTGCGGTGAGCGCGCGGCCGTCGAGGGTGTCCACATCGGCCCGTGAGGCTCTCTCTCAACAGCGACGGATCTGAGTGGCGCACGCGCGAGTGCCGGCTGATCTAATGGCCGGATTAACTCGCGCGCGGCCGTGCCGGCCGAATCGGTCGGTGGCAAACCCCAGGTTAGGGTTTCTAAATTTTGGGGAATCTAGGGTTTGTGACTTAGGGTTTTGCCTAATTTTGTGGTTTTGGCTTCCTTTTTCTTACTCCTCATCTTTTCTCTTATTCTTCTTACTAATCCGAAACTCAAACTTATAGATCGGAAAGCGAAACATAATAAAAACTTAAGAACTTAAAAGGGAAACTTACAGATCTAGCATGCAAACTTAGTGATTAATTAGAGGCTTAACTAAAACACGAACTAGATCGGATAAAAGCTTTGGGATTTCTTAGACCGAACTAAAAGGATGTAAAAGACTAGATCTAATGGCTCTGATACCAAATGTTAGATCAAAACTTGATCGGTACTTAGCTTACACAAACTAAAACAGGATCGTCTAGTATAATTTCATCTACTAACTTAGACTAATGCGGAATAGATTAACGGATCGGTCCATACCGGCGGCCGTGGTTTCCATGGTCGTCAGTGATCCTGTGATGAAGTTGAGGGCTTGATTATTGTTAGGGATGTAGCACAGTCGCTCCTTCAGCGATCGCTCGGGGTAGCGGCGTCCTTCGGGGCGCCACCTACACTGTCCCGGGCGTGGAACTCGAGCTTCCGAGCCTTCCAGTGCGCTAACAGATCGGAGGGTGGAATTAGGGTTTGGGAAAAGCACGGGCATCGTGATTTTTGCATTAGGGTTTAACTCGGGGTTAATCCCTTCTTATAGGGTCGCACTGTAGACAAGGGGCTGAGCCCAAAAGGCTAAGGATCGCCAACCGATCATGGCGAAATCGGACTCGGGATAAGATTCCGAGTCCGGTAAGATATGAATCGATATCTTCCATATTTGAGTTGGTTATTATTGACCGAGATCAAAACTTAACTTAAACCAAAATATCTAACAAGCTCTACTCATTTAGCTCCTCATTTACTGCATGATAGAATTTTTATACCAAGAAATAAATTATTTTTTGTTATATTTGTCATATTAAAAGTAAAATGTTCTATCAAAACTAACAATTTTTGTTAGAAAATTGTAACCTATGCCAAATCAATAAACTTTCAACACGAAATAACTAAAATTTTATACATAAAATATGATATCTTCTACACCAAATGTGAAACTTTCTACACAAAATAGGTGAAAATTTTCAATTATAATGTGAAAACTTTCTTCTATAATTTGATGACTTGTACCAAAAATAAATTGAAACTGTTCAATCAAAGTTTGAGCTTTCTAAATTTAGAGTTTAAAATGTGTTTACAAATAATCTATGCCTTTTTATGGAGAAAAAATAAATACATATATCCGTATGCTTTTGAGAAAACACTAATTAATCTCATAATATACTTGATGCAGAAGTTGACAATAATGGGTTTGCAGCTAGCTTTTGTTAGATTTAATTGGGTTATTGACTCATTTAAATTAAATCAAATAAATCCCAAGGCCCATTAAATGCTAGGAGAAAATATATGTTTAGGCTCACATGAAAAATTAATAGAAGGATGAGTCAACTTAAATGGTAGAAATGGCCTACAACAATTGTAAAGTTGGAAAGAGACCAGAGAGAAAGATTTACATTAGGTTGTGGCATAGGCATGGCTTTGTCATTTACTCTACCGACCGATTGTGGAGTAAACGAACCGCTTACGTTCCACAATTGGTTTTGGAGTAAACGATGAGGTTTACGTCGCATAACCACTATTGATGTAAACGGAAGTGGCCCTTGCCCTTCGTCTTCGGATGTTACTCAAACTGGAGTAAACATGGAGAGTAAACAGATGGCTGCTATGTGAGTAATTACTTGTCCATTGCTCTCCCTTGAGTAAGTGGATGGTTGTTACTTGAGTAATTGACTATCCATTACTTTTCCTCTTCCGAACTCTTACCCTTCGTATTCTTGAGTAATCCTATATAAAGGACTTGTTACTCATCAAATTATGTGTGAGTTTTCTCTTGAATTCCTCCGGTAAACACAACCATCTCTATTCTAAGCTGCTATTGGCGATTCCCGGTCCGAGAGATCTACGCGCTTGAGTATCATGGACAAGCAGGCCTCCGGAACTTCGTCCTCTATAGTACCTAGACGGGTGATCAAGTTTTTGGTGATCCTGTTCTTCACGCGGCTGCTCTTTGCTCCATCTTCCTCCTCTACACGACATCATCTTTTTCCTAGTGGTGCTCGTGATCATGTCAATCGTCAACACTGACACCGATGCCGACAACATCAACATCAACACTGCTACTGGATCCAGAGTGTTTTTCGGGTGTGTCCTCTTTACTACTAAGTTGATGAATGATAAGTTGACAAGAATAATAATCTATGTCCATCAAAATTTTGGAAATCGCATGGATATTATTGTAAGGTGTGTGTATATACAAGAAGAAAATAATATATAGACCAAAAAAATAAATAAGTAATTGTAATAAAAACATATGGTAAAGGATAGAGTAAGTGGGCATATAAAAGCTAATATGTGCCAGCTAGAGTATATTTGAATAAATAATGGCACACTTTCCCAATATATTATATATATCAACCACATATTTCGCCTTCAATTCCTTCATCGGCATAAACGATGACAAGACATCAGCCGTAGGAGGTTTAGGTGCTTATTAGCATGTTCATGTTTAGCACTATCACTGGATCACCATATTACACATATATCATGCTTATTATCATGTTTTTCTGGATTGAAATATGCCGAATAATGACTAGATCTCCAATAATTCAAAAACTTGACTTTATCACTTAAACCTCATGCATTTGATGGTTCCAACTATAAGAGATTGAAGGCACATCCATTTTTGTGGTTGACGGCCATGTAATGTTTCTTTGTTTCACGGGGCAAGATGACTGAACGACCTCTTTCTACTGAGAAGGACACTAAGTTAAAGTCCGTGGATTGTTTGTTTCATGGAGCATTGATAAGTGTATTGGCTGACAACATAGTGGACATGTATATGCAATGCTTTCGGGCAAGGATATGTGGGATGTACTTGAGGCCAAGTTTGGAGTTTCTGATGTTGGCAATGAGCTATATGTCATGGAGCACTTGTATGACTACAAGATGGTCGATGATCGTTTTGTAGTAGAGCAAACTCATGAGATTCAGGCGCTGGAAAAGGAACTTGAGAACAACAACTGCGAGTTGTCGAACAAGTTTGTGGCGGGTGGCATTATTGCCAAATTGCCACCTTCTTGGTTGGACTTTGCCATTTCTCTAAAACATAAAAGCCAAGAGTTTAGTGTTACTGATCTCATTGGCTCGTTGGGTGTTTAGGAGAAGGCGAGGGCAAAGGACAACCGTGGTAAAAAGGTTGAGGGATGTTCTAGTGACAATTTGGTGCAGAAGAAGAACCCTCAAGCCTCCCACAACAGCAAGAAGGTCAAACCTGATGTTAAACCCAAGGCTACAACCAATTTTAAGAAAAAAGAGGCAAGAAAAAGGCAAATGGCAACTGCTTTGTATGCGGTGAGCCTTGTCATTGGGCCAAAGATTGTCTTGATTGCAAGGATAAAAAGTTTGCAAACATGGTTATTAGCGATGGAGGAGGAACATCGGGGTAAGGTAGTTTTTTACATATAGTTCTTTATGTTTTCCATTCACTTGAGTGGTTGGTTGATATCAGTGCTAATATTCATGTGTGTGCTGATATTTTCTTGTTTTCTTCTTATCAGGTCGGGAGATATTTCACCTTACTGATGGGGAGCATTTCTCCTTACTGATGGGGAGCGGTTCGCATGTAACTGTTCACGGTGTTGGTACGATCAATCTGAAGTTTACTTTGGGAAAGACTGTGCAGCTGAAGAACATGCGACATGTCCCCTCAACAAAGAAGAATTTTGTTAGTGGCTATCTACTTTATAGAGATGATTTTAAACTTGTGTTTGAACCCAATAAGTATGTCGTATCCAAATATGAAACATTTGTTGGTAAATGTTATGACAATGGATGCTTGTTCCACTTTTCTTTGGATGATGCATGTAATAATGTTGTGAACCATATGAGCAATGATGATGAGTTCAATGTTTGGCATTCACGGTTTTGTCATATTAATTTTGGTTGTATGATGCGCTTAGCTAACATAAATTTAATCCCAAAATTTACTTTGGTCAAAAGTTCTAACTGTCATACGTGTGTTCAAGCGAAACAACTTCACAAGCCTCAAAAGAGATCAGAGATGAGAAATTTTGCACTATTAGAACTTGTTCATTCTGATCTATGCGAAATGAATGGTGTGTTAACAAAAGGGAGGAAGAAGATGACTTTACTAGATTTTGCTATGTGTATTTATTGAAAACAAAAATATGAAACATTGCATTACTTTAAAATATATAAGGTTGAGTTAGAGAACCAACTTGAAAGAAAAATCAAACGGCTAAGGTTTGATCGAGGTGAAGAGTATTCTTCAAAAGAATTTACTTTATTCTATGAAGAGTCTGGAATTATTCATGAGAAGACGTTTCCCTATTCACCCTAGCCAAGCGGGGTTGCCAAAAGAAAGAACCACACTCTAACTGAGTTACTGAATGCCATGTAGACACTACGGGGTTGTAGGTATTTGATATGGTCAAAGATAAATCCACAAGCACACGGATACCGATGTAACATTTCACCCATGAGTATTCCAAGGATATCGTATTGTCTTTTTATAAGGAAGACATCGGTGTAAAAATTGAGTTCATATATTTGTGATCAAGCTATAATTAATATACCATAGTCTAAACAGGGGTAATGATAATAATGATATATGAGTAGTGTGACACATAGTAGATTCTTCTCTAATAGTGGATAGTGAGAAAGACAAAAAAGAGCTACGATTCATATGTACTTTTATATTACTGATGTTTAGTATACACTTAACAAATATATGCTTAGGGATGGCAATGGTTCGGTTTCGGTTCGGGTATCCGCGGGTTTCGGGGTTTCGGGTTTTGGTTTTGGTGCCTGTTTTTTGCCCACGGGTTTGTGGTTTTGGATACCCGAAATATTTCGGGTTTGGTTCGATTCTTAGTTTTAACCCATGGATAACTCAAACCCAACCCAAAAATCCCCACTCACCACACCTGGACCAGATGCAGAAGATACGCCGCCCACCCCCACCCACACTCGCCCACCACCCCCACCCACGTGCGACTCCTCTCCTCTCGCGAGCCCTAGCCGCAGCTGCCGCACCGCGCCCTTTCTCGCTTCTCTCCTAGCGGCGCTGCCGCCCTCACCCGCGTCCCTCACGCGCGCCGCCCTCACCCCGCCTCCTCCACTCACGCGCCGTCCTCACCCCGCGTTTCCCCGCGCACCGCTGCCGCCCTCACCCCGCCTTCTCCACCCACGCCGTGCGCCGCCCTCACACCGCGTCCCCCCGCGTGCCGCCGCCGCCCTCACCCGTGTGCCGTCCTCACCCCGCCTCCTCTACCCGCGCGCCGCCCTCACCCCACGTCCCCGCGCGCCGCCGCCCCTCGGTCACCCGCGTCCCCGCGTGCTGCCAGCCCGCATCATCCCACCCCGCGCTGCCGCGCGCATGCACCGCGTCGCCGCCCTCTGGTAACCCTAGCTGTCCCCTTCTCCTCTCTACCTCACCCTAATCTCTCTAATCTATTGCTTCTGTAATCTTATTTTTCTTCTTTATTTTGTTTCAAGTGAGTGACGTCGACTCCTACCGGTACAAGTGGATCTCAAGCTGCTCTTGGATCTCAATCTGTGGGTTCTCGTCCTCAATCCGTTTCAGAATCAGCAACACCGGCAGCCGGTTCAGTAGCACCTATGCCATCCGGTTCAGCTGCAGGTAATACTGATGATGTGCTAGATGTAGAAAATGATGTCGCTGTTGGTCATAAGAGGAGGTTTAGATCTGAAGTATGGAAGGAGTTTGATTTGATTCAAGTAAATGGGGTTTCGAAAGCAAAATACAAATGGTGTAAAAAACATTTAGGTGGGGAGACAAGAAATGGTACAACTCACTTGAAGAATCACATTGCTACATGTAATGATAGAGCTTGTATAAAAGGTTTACCACAATCTATTCTTAAATTATCTGCAAACCCAAAGGATGGCAGTGTCACATTAGAGGAATATGTGTTTGATCAAGATGTCGCTAGGAAAGAACTTGCTTTAATGATTATTGTCCATGAGTATCCTCTTTCCATAGTGGACCATGATGGATTTCACAAGTTTTGTGCTGCATTCAACCCAACATTCAAGTTAGTGTCTAGAAACACAATTAGGAAGGATATCTTCGATATGTATATAGTGCAAATGGAATCAATGGTGAATTATATTAAGAAATTGAGTTCTCGTGTTGCTGTTACTACAGACTTGTGGACAGCAAACCACCAGAGGAAAGGTTATATGGCAGTGACATCTCATTTTCTTGATGACGATTGGAAGCTCAAAAGTTTTCTTATTAGGTAAAAATAAATCACATTATTTTGTGTTCTTGAGTTATGCATTTTATGGTTTGAGAACAATCTATCCAGCACAATAACTTATCATGTTTTATTGTTGTAGGTTTGTTTATGTGCCGGCACCACATACATCAGAGGTTATAGCAGAGGTTCTTCATGAAGTTCTCCTAGATTGGCACATTGAGAGGAATCTGTCCACTATTACTCTTGATAACTGTAGTGTCAATGATAGCATGATGAAGACTATGATTGGCATTGACGGTGATGACCTTGCAAAGAACAAGAGTGCTATAGAAGGTAAATTACCACTCCGCTCCTGTATGTTGAAGGGTCAATTATTTCATATGCGTTGTGCTGCACATATCCTAAATTTGATTATGAAAGATGGAATGAGTATCATGGAGAAGGGTATTGATAAAGTGCGTGATGGTGTGGCCTACCGGTCTACAACTCCTAAAAGACATGAGAAGTTTAAGAAAATGGCAGCACAAATGAAAGGAAAATATGAAAAAAGAATTGCTCTTGATTGTAAAACTATATGGAACTCTACTTATATTATGCTTAGCACTGCTCTAGTTTACCAAGATGTTTTTGAGCGCCTTGCTTCTCGTGCTCCATGTGCTCCATCAGTAGAAGATTGGAAGATCGCTAGAGAGCTTTGTGATAGGTTGAAGATGTTCTATGATGTAACTGAGCTACTATCAGGTACTAAATATGTCACAGCCAACCTTTTCTTCCCCAAAATATGCAACATTTTTTTGACAATTAGAAAGTGGCTAAGCAGTGATATTCCTAAGATAGAAGAAATGTCTCTTAAGATGAAAGATAAATTCAACAAGTAATGGTCAGATGTGCATGGTTTGATGGCTGTTGTTGCTGTCCTAGATCCTAGGTTTAAATTGCAGCTATTGAATGCTCTTTTTCTCAAAATTCATGCGTCAGAAAGTGTAGCTATGAAATTTGTCAACAAAGTGAAAGACTTGTTGTACAGCTGGTGTTGGAATATCAAGATACTATTGAGGATGTTGCCACAACAGATGGTAGTCAAACTAGACCAAGAACTCCTACTCAGATGGATGATGAAGATTGGATGGACACTTTTGATGATTACATGTCCAAACAGCCAGCTGAGACCTCCACTTATGTGCGAATAGAGTTAGATTTGTACTTGGAAGAGCCATTGCTACCTAGGACACAAGATTTGGATATCATTTTGTGGTGGCAAGTTGCAGGGCACAAATACCGAACATTATGGAAAATTGCACGTGATGTTCTTGCTATTCCTGTGACAACGGTGGCATCCGAGTCAGCCTTTAGCACTAGTGGTAGGATAATAAGTCCACATCGTAGTAGGCTTGCACCATCAATGACTGAGGCACTTATGTGTATGCAAGCATGGTCACATAACGACATGTTAGGTAAGTGCAATTCAACTTTTGTTCATGCTTTGATAACTTGTATAAGTTGTAAAACTAATTTGTGACGAATACTATATCCATGTAGGGTCTCATTCAACTTATGTATGTGCTTTGATGACTTGTATTGATGAAAAGGATGAAGAGGGATTGCACTATTGTTGAACTTGCCTCTATTTAATTGCATAAAAAGTGTTTTGTTGTAATGAGCTATTGGTACTCTCTCTATTTTTATTTCACAGGATAAAGATGAGTCCACCATAATTGATAAATGATGAACTCTGTAATATTTTGGACATTGTGTGCCTTGAAGCGCAGATGAATGTCTCAAGTAACCTATCTATTTGATCCAAATTTGCATTACTTTATTTGGACTCTAAACCATGAGTTGTACTTTATTTGTTTGGACTTTGGACTGTAATATGGTTGTTCTATACTTTGGACTATGGACTTTGGACTCTAAATTTATTTGTTTGGACTCTTGAATGTTTCAAGTTGCCTGTCGTGAAGATCCAAAGGCACATGTATCCCTATTTATGCTTGCGACAACTATACTGAAGTTCCACTGTGTGTGCTTGATTTCTTGTCTAAAACAGTGCATAGCTAGCCAGATGTAGCTGATGCTTTGTTGAAGGATATTGATTCTGATTGTGAGCTTGATAGCAGTTGTTAAATTATCACTGGAGCAACAAGGTACATGGCACACTAGGTTCACAATATATCCTTGACCAGGCAAACTAGAAGTTAATAAATTGATGTACATTTTTATGTTTGTAGAGCTATACAGTATTGTCGGAAGACCTAATGTATCTAATGTATCTGTTATAGTGAACTAAGGTCTGCAACTGAAAATTTTAGTCAATGATGTTTGGTGAATGCTAGATGTAGCTGATGCTGTTTGGTGATTGCCACCTTGCAGGGTAAGTTATCTGATGGAAGGGTAGTGGCAGTGAAAAATTCGGGTTTCGGTTTCGGATTTCGGTTAAAATTTTGGGTTTCAGTAAATAATTTCGGGTTTTGGTTAATCCGTCGGGTTTCGTGTATCCACGGGTTTTGATTTCGGTGATGGATTTTCACCCGAATCAGTTTCGGTTTCCGTTTCGGGTTTTAGATTCGGGTTTCGGTTTTGGGTGCCCAAAGACTCTACCCGAACCGAACCCGCCCCGTTGCCATCCCTATATATGCTTACAAGGCTATGACTTAGTTATAGGCACCCAGGTACTATCGAGAGATTACTCCTTGCTGGTATGTCAACGTGGTTATGATATTTTATGAACTCTTATGTCATACCTGAACGTAAAGGAATACATAGGATGGAGTGGGGCATACCCACATCCAACGGCATTTAATTAACCCAAATACCATGCTTATGTTAATAAATAATCACATTAATTCCTTCAAGACTCCCACCCTTCGGATGGACAAGTTAGAACTAGTGCAACCCGTTAAGATCATTGGATCATTACCATGACATAGATCTACTAGCCTAATCAAGTGAAGTATATAAATAAAGTGTAAACTATTTATAGAACACATAACTAATAAAGTAGCATATGAACATGAACACTAATAAGTAAAGAAGATAATGTAACATGCCCAAAAATTTGGATTTCAAATTTTGCACCTGAAATGGTTGAAAATGTTTTTCCTAAATAAAAATCTTAAAATTTTCCATCTAAAACCTAGATGAGTTCAATATAGCTAGTGCCCATACTAAAATTTGAGAACAATTTAAAAACTTTTTCCCTTGCAACTTATAAATGAAAATAAAACCTAACATGAACTTTCATTTGTATAAATGTTTTGAGTGGGACTTGAGTATTTTGTTATGTTTTTATATACTACTTGCATTTGCATAATAGGTCTCATGAGCATAAAAGTGTATAAATGTCAATTCACATCACATATAATAAGAATATTACCACTTAAAGTTACACCTAATCTAACACAAATTTGTCTTGTAAATATTTATGAGAAGTATATGGTGAGATGGTAATCCAACATATTAACATCATTTCAGGTCAAACATATGTTCAAATATAATTTTTCAATCACCTAAAAACATTTTTATTATAGGGACATATATGTAAAGTTAAGTTTAGTGAATTTCTAAAATATTTAGTGTAAGATGAAATCATATAAAATTCATGTAAATAAGACTCTAATATATTCAACTCACTGAAATTTTGGCATAATTTTATCTTTACAAATTGTCTCTCAATTAAATCAATCAAAGCAGTCAAAATTTAATTTAAACCTAAACCCTAATCTTCAAAAACCATACCTCCTTAAAATATGCAGTAAATAATATAAAAGTGTATATGTAAATAATGTTTTCAAATAATAGTTTATTTATCATGAATTAATGTAAATTTTAAAGAATTTATTTCATTAGTTTTGACCTCCTAAAAATTCAAACAAAATTCTACCTAGCCTATTTTCTTTATTTTCCTGAGGATAAAATATAATGAAATTTTGAGTGAAACTTGAAAAAAAATAGAAACTAGATACTTTAATCTACCTCCATAAAAATCCACCATAATTTATCAGCACTACAAATTAAACAAATGAATTACCAAAAGGAGGGGGAGAAAAATCCTGAAAAATTCCTAAAGTCCTAGTTCACTACCCATATCTCTCATCCTGCACATCAAAGTAAACCCACGTGACACTGTCTCCGGCTCACTCCAGATCCTTTTCCTCCTTCTTTACTCCTCCCAACAGCATCACCTCACTTCATTCTTTACCCCAGCACCAAGCAAGCGGAGAAAGGGAGCCCTTTACCTCTCTTTCACCATCGTTCCCGTTGCCGGCCATGGAGAAGAAGGCACTACCAATCGTCATCGATCCATCGCCATCTCCATCTCTTTGGTGTTCCTTAACCTCCATTCAATGTCGATTCCATACCCATTGACCTCACTCTCTATGATGCAACCATTCGTCAGGAATGCCGTCGCGCTCATGGAGTCCTGGAGCGCACTCCGGAGCACAGCCGCCATGACATCACCGTCGTTCCCATTTATCGGGTGAAGCTAAGGCCGAACCACTGTGCCATCATCATCACCTCGACCTCCTCTTCAAAATCCCCCAAGAACCCCAGCCGATGGCGCAACGAGCATGGAGATCGGCATTGCCTTCTCCAACTTCGGCCGCCGAGCTCCATCTCTGATTTCACCTGCTTCAGTGAGCTACCATTCAATTCATCGCACATATATGCTCCCAAGGACCTCCATAACACCATCCATGTCCATGCATGGCAGCTCTTCGAGTAGATTGAGCCATCGTCATCAACCCAGAGTTCTTCCTCGCCGTCGAGCCGTTCCAAATGAAGCCGTTGTTGTCCAAGCCTCGCCAATCCCTTCTTACAGCTTGGTGAGCCTCCTGGACCCTTAGGACACATGCATGCATATATCTAGCAAAATCGAGGCCCCAAAGCAACATGCGGTAGCAGTCCCTATCCAAGCCACAAGGGCTTCCATCGGAGAAGAATTAAACTTTAAGGTACTAGTTTGTAATTTGTTTCCTAAGACTGACAATGGGCTAAGGACCTATACGTAATAACTATAAACTTAAAGCACTCTTTGCAAAGTATATTTCACTCACGTGGAGGTAGTGCGGGTTGATTTGTGGAAACCCTAGGGGCCTTTTTGAAACATTATGGTGACTGACCTGTTGACCCAATCTATTTAAAATCTGGGAAATCAAATAGAATGATTAATGGTCTTTTCTGTTTAACTACAAAAATGCAAATTTGTAAAATGTGTAGAAAGTTCATCTTAGTTTCTTTTTAGATGACTCAATTCCTGAATATTCAAGAAAAGATGGGTTGTCGACGGGGTGCCGATCAGTCCTTCAATAAGGCTACCCGAGGAGGTGAAAGGGGTGAAAGAGTGGTCGGAATGTCCTACCGGGTCTAATGGTCGACTCAAGAATAAGGTGAGCCAAGATTTTTAGACAGGTTCGGCCCACCTGGAGGATAACAAACCTATTCCTATGTTTTGTGTTGGGGTAGTGTATGATCAGGGTTTGTATATAGATCTAAATGAGAGTTCTAGGATGCGAATGAATTCTCTCCCCTCCTACTTCCCGTCCGCGCGATCTGTCATCCCTTTTTATAGTCCAAGGGTGGCAGTTACAAAAGGTTTGGGGCGCAAGGAAGCTTAGTTATAAAGTAAAAAAGAAAATACAAACCAAGACTGAAAAGTACAACAGTAATGCCTTGTGATCCGCTCGTCACAGACATCTTGTGTGCAGTCTTGTTGGGTGACGTCATCTTCTGCCAGCTTGTCCCCACCTTGTCTTATATGCAAGCCTTGCCAAGTAAGCCCCTTTTTCGAAGGGGAGCACTTGCCTTTTTCAGGTTGGAGCCACGCGTGGAGGTCGAGCTAAGGGGCAGTGGTCGGGCCAAGGAGCAGAGGTCGGGTCGATCGACTTGCCGAGGTCGGGCCTTTGACCCTAGCCCGAGGACTCTTGGTCTGACTTGTATGATCTTTTCTTTGCGTGGGCTACCTCGGGATGGTATCCCCACATTAATGTTGTGAATTTAAATTTCAAATATATAATGGTTGTTACAATACATGCTTGAACTTTAGAAAGAACATTAGAAATTCACAGAAAATTCATTTTTGTTTCAAATGGAATGAACCAATTTTTTGTAGAATCAGAAAAGTTTAAACTTTAAGTTGGTAAAATAAAATATTCTACTTTCTGTACCATAAACATCAGTAGTATTTTATATGTTAAAATAATCACCAACACATGCATATCAACTTATAAAATTCATAGGAAAATAATTCTAACTCCACATGAAGTGATTTCAGATTTAGATGATCCATAATATCATGACCTTAATCACTGTAAATTGAACGACACATACATGCTACTGAAAATTTGTATAGTATATTAATTAATTGACATAAAACACAACATAACTTCTTAAATATATAGGAAATTCATATTAATTCCAAAACACATGAGATCAGTGCTGTAATACTTAAATCATTCACTTTATCACTGGGAACTAAAATGTGACACACCATGTACAGATAAAACACCTATAATTCTATATGGTAAATGGTTAGCACTTTATGCACTACAACTTGTAAAATGCATGAAAAATTCATATGAGCTTCAAAAATCGTGAGACCAATTGAGTTAGTATTGTAAACCCAATCACTTCACCACTGAAAGGTCAAAGCTAACAATATCACTTTATAAAAATATATCACGACCTAACCTAAGGAAATAATGACATAAAACCTTACAGGACCAGGCCTGTTTGGCATGGCTCTGGAGCCAAACTCCAACCTAGAGCTGGTAAGAGCTAGCCAAACACCCCAACTCCAAGAAATCTGGGAGCAGCCCAACTCCATGGAGTTTATGGAGCTCTAGTTCATTTTTGTGGAGCACCTCTTTCCTAACTCCAGGATACCCCAAAATAGACATGGACATGGAGTTTTGAGGAAATTACCCGCTTTTGCCATCCATTACACAAGCGAACCGGTAAGTTTCTTTTTTCCCTTCCACCCGTCTGCATCCTTCCGGTCGACGCGGCTTCCTCATCCGCTTCCGCTCGAGCACGACAAGAGACGACGGTGCCGCCCACTCCTCCAGTCCCAGCGCCGCCACTCCTCTGGCACACCGAGCTCGCTGGTCGGCGCCGTCCCCTGGTACTCCCTTCCCCGCGCTCCTCCCTCCCCTTCTCCTCCCTTCTCCTTGCCCCCTGCTCCTCTCGTTCTGCAACCCTAACTCTAGAGAAGCGACGCCGCAGGTCCACATCGACGGGCCGCCAGACGTCCTTCTCCGATGCCGTCGAGACCCTCCGGCACATTCTCTCAAGCTGTTGTGAAGACCCGGCAAGTTCCTCCAACTGAGCAAGGTATGCCATATCCATCTATGTGCTGTGATTGCTCTGTAATTGAATAATGCTGTAATTTGGTTGTTGGCATATACATGCTCTGTAGTTGCCCTATTCTACTTAGATTTTGTTAGTAAATTAGTTGATCTGTAGTTCACAGCCCGGTCTGTGCATGTTCTGAATGCTTGTGTTGAGTTCATATAGATGCCAGAAATTGAATGGAATGTAGAGAATACCCGGATCCTGTGTGGTTTGATGGCCGAACAGGTTGAGAAAGGAAATAGGACAAATACATTCTTGAATTTAGTTGGTTATGCTGCGGTTGAAAAAGGATTCAAAGATAGGACTGGTTTTGAATTGACCAAGGTGCAAATCAAGAATAAGTGGGATAAACTGAAGGAAGACTTCAAGGCATGGAAAAAGCTAAGGATGAGGCAAACAGGAATCAGTTGGAATAATGGCACTATTAACATGGACGATGAATGGTGGAAGAAAGCTAAAGCCGTAAGTGTTTGTATTTAGGAATTTTAATTTTTTAATTACTTGTTGTTATTAGTTTTTCCTAATATGTGTTGCTCTCTTGCATATTTTCAGGATATTCCAGGCTGCGGGAAATTTAGGAAGCATCCACTTCAAAATGAAGATGAGCTAACGATTTGTTTTCAAGGCATTGTTAATATTGGTACTGACCATTGGTCCCCTTGCTGCTATAATGCTCCGATGGCTACAGAACCTACACTTGATGGTGAGACACAAGATGAAGGAGCAGCACAAGCTGGAGAAGGTGACACACAAGGTGTGATAGTAGGTGAGGAGCTAGATGAGGTTACCCCTTCTCCTAGTAGTGGCAAGAGAGCAGCAAGGCTTGTCCAAGGAACAGGCAAGAAGGCTAAGACATCTAATGCAATCCTCATTCAAGAAGCATGCACTAGTATGGCTAGTTCAGCTAATGCATATGCTGCCAAGAAAGATGGAAAATTCACTATTGAGGAAGTGATGTAGGCTGTGATTGATTGTGGTGCTGCGTATGAAAGCAATGAACACTACATTGCCACTGAATTATTTGTGAAGAAGGAGCAAAGGGAGATGTTCATGACATTTCCTGCAGAAGGAGCCACTAGGTTCAACTGGCTTAGTAGGAAATATAAAGACAAGTATGGAAATTAGGAGTGTTTGAAACAGCTTGTTTTTTGTATCCTTTGTTATTTTGCTATGTTTGGAGGCTTGTAAAAGCTCATTTTATTCCATGCTTGACATTTGATTGTGCTATGTATGATAAGTTTTTTTGCCCACGTGTTTCTCCTATTTTTGGCAACTTGTTGTATGCAGGATCCATTATAATTTGGTCTACAATTTTTTGGGAACTTAATGTAATTTTGTTTATATTATAGATGTCTTCAAGTGAGAGTGATGACAGTAGCGATGATAATGAGAAATTTTTTCTATGATTGAAGGAGGTGTCAAACTTGCATTAGCTTATCCGAGCAATTATATGGACAAGGCACCACCAAGGACCTCACAGCTTAGTGGAATGGGATGGGTGATTGAGACCCTAAACACTCCAGGGGAATGTCACACAATGCTTCGGATGAACAAGGATATCTTTTTGGATCTTCATGACGTGCTGATTGATAGGTATGGTTTGAAACCATCAAAACACATGAATACCTATGAAATGCTTGCAATTTTTCTATTCATATGTGGTGGCTGTGAGTCAAATAGAAGAGGGCAAAATAGGTTCAAGCATTCTGGTGAAACGATCAGTAGGAAATTCTATGAAGTTCTTGATAGTCTGATTGCAATGGCTCAAGATTATTTGAGACCAACGGATCCTAATTTTTGGATAGTTCACAAAAGAATTAGAAATGACAAAAGAACATATCCACACTTTAAGGACTGCATAGGAGCATTAGATGGAACTCATATTCGAGTGTCTCTTTCACCAGAGGAACAAGTCAGTTTCATTAGTAAGACTGGAATTCCGACTCAAAATGTGCTTGCCATTTGTGACTTTGGTATGAGATTCACATATGTGGCTGCTGGTCAACCAGGAGCTTTGCATGACACTAGTGTACTGTACCATGCAATGGAAGTGGATGCACAAGTCCCACATCCTCCAGAAGGTACAAACATTACAACATTTTTTCATGGTCAATTTGTACCTTAGATTATTTTGCTAATTTTATCATACATGTAGGAAAGTACTATGTTGTGGACGCGGGCTATCCTAATCGTCCAGTCTACTTAGCTCCATACAAGGGTGAAAGATATCATTTACCCGAATGGCATCGAGGTATGGAACCAAATACTCCAAAAGAGAAGTTCAACCAGATTCATTCATATGTTCACAATGTTATTGAACATTCATTTGGACTACTAAAGATGAAGTGGCCAATTCTTTATAAAATGCCTAACTATTCCATGCTCACACAAAAGAAGATTGTAGCTGCTACCATGGTTGTCCACAATTTCATACGTGAGCATTCTAGTGGGGATGTGGACTTTGCTAATTTCGATCGAGATCCGAACTTTGTGCCCACTATCCCGGAAAGGTACAACAAGTATGCTATGTCTAAACATGCCTATGATGAAACTACTTCGGAACCAAGCTTTGTGACCATGGACGCATTTCGTGATACATTGGCTACATCCGTCGCATTAGCTTGGAATTAATGTAATCATCTTGCAATATGATGGTACTTTAGTTTAAATGTTATGCTTGTATCTCGGATTATTTGGTTGGACATGTATCTCAGATTTGTTTGGTTGGACATGTATCCCGGATTATTTGAATTGACATGATTATCTTGTAATATGTTAGTACTTTTTATTCTCATGGTTGTTTGCTATTAGATAAGTCATTCAAGTACGAACAAGTCAACCAAGGGCAAACTGGGCAATCCATCCTGACAAAACATCGTTCTGGAGCTGAAACCACCCTTCTAGCCAAACACTCCCTGCAGACAGCTCCAACTCCACTCAGAGCCAGCTCCAGCTGGATTTCTGGAGTGGAGCTACTCTGTCTGGAGTTGGAGCCATGCCAAACTAAAAATTATGAACTTAACTTTGATGGACTTGGAAACACACACAATTTTTTATGTAAACTCAAAATTTCACAGAACTTAAACATAAACTACCTTTAAACTTGAATAAATTATAAATAGCGTATATCGGGTAGAGAACTTGTCAAATCATATCTCCCAAAATACAAGTGATAAAATAAAAATTATTTCACCTAAATTTCTAAATTCATTTTAAGTCAGTACCAAACCACCGTAAAGAAATCATGCATTTTAGATTGTTTTGGATTTTTTACATTACTTGCTATTTACCGTTCGTACATTATGAGCGACCGCGTCGACGGTGAGGAATTGATTTAGGTGTTGTTCAGGTTGCACAAGAATAAGGCAAGTTTCTCTCCTTTTCCTTTGATAAACCTTAATATGTTTTGGGGAATGAAATGTGTTGGTTGCAAAAGTTCATGGGTATTTCCAATTATCGATATTTGAAATGGTGGTGAATGGTTGATATGCCTGACTTGCTGCCTGAATTCATTTGAATTATTGTACTCCCCACTGTTTGTATCCATAGGGTTGGTTAGAGTACTTTCTAAGTGCTCGAATGGCTATATACATGCTTATATAAATGCCATATACTTAGCCATGCTTAGTAATTTACTAAATAACATTGTGATCATTTTATGAATCTCATTTTATAAATGAGATTCTGGGCATTATTTTTATTGCTGGATAGAGGTGAAGGTATCTAGATAGAGATAGAGGTGAAGGTCTCTAATATTTGAGAACTGAAATTGGTGAAAATATGTTTTAGACTTGGGCGACAAGTGGTGTATATATGGTGGGAATTGCACACTGATAGGGGAGTGTTCACCTGAGTCGATTTAAGGACCAAACTCTATGTCATCATATATTGTTTACCGTACATCCACATGTGCTATTTATGAAGTGACCTTAGCTGATTAAGTTATTTAATGTTTAGCCTTGCATTTTGGTAGACCGAGAAACAATGAATTAGTCTAAGCGATTCATAGGAACTATTTATTTATCTGCTTCTTGTAAGGGTTGTTTAGACGTCTAAGTCTGTCCAATTCAACGATATAGTGCATCATAGGGAAAAGGATGTGTTCACTGTCATGGCATTAGGTTTAAGGCGTGGGCCCGCCACCTAACGGCTCTAGGTCATTCCTAGGGTGGATTCATACTTGCTATAATGGAGCAAGGCTAAACAGGAGTAATATAACAGCTACATGAGGACTTATAGACTGCACTCAATATGTAGAGTATGGTAGTGCTTTGGTTGGCACAAGACAATCTAGAGAATTTATATCATGTGGGTAAAAATGTACAAACTTGTAGAGTCTAAAACTAATCGATTAGCCATGTTCATGGTCAAGATCAATATAGTGAAAGTGACATGAGTGTAGACTTGAATTTTAAATGTGTTTATGAAAATGGGTTATGGGAATGATATTTATGATAATTATGTTGATGTTTTTTTACCGAAAGGGACTAGAGGGAGATCCCATAGTAACTATCAAATTTTATAGATAGAGAAGGAGTTTCGGGATACGAACTGTCATACTTACAGACCCACAGGAAGACAAAGGAAAAGAAAAACAAAAACCTACCGCTGGCCAGGAGAAAAGAAAAATCAGCTAAAGACATCTAACCAAGCACAAAAGAAGATTTGAGCTCCTCCTTGAAGCGGATAGCCTAAAGATAGCATTGATTTTTGGAATTAGCCTTTCACATCTCATGAGTTGGGATTTTACGGTGAAAAACTTTGTCATTCCTTAATTTTCACATCTCCCAAGCTGATATCAAGATTGTCTCTACGGGGAAAGGCAACGGGCTTGTGGAAATTGCTTTCGTGATTCTGTCCACGTGGCCTAAATTACTATCCCACTGGATCTATATCGATACCCAACATCTACAGGCAGAAGGGCATCAGAAAAACATGTGATCAATAATCTCTTCCTCCTCACTGTCGCACATAACACAAAGGTTGTTGTCTTGAACATTTAGGTGTCCTCTTTGGAGCATTGACTTGGTATTCAGTCTATCCACCAAAAGCAGCTAGGCAAAAAACTTTATACGTGGTGTGCAGCTGGAGTGCCATAGAAATTTGAAGCAGGATGAGAATCCATTGTACTGAAGACATGGCAATAAAACCATCGCAAGATGTATTTATTTCCCCATACCGAAGTTCAGGAATCCTTGGAATCCTCATCATAAGATAGATTTTGTAACTGTATTTGCAGGTCCTCCAGTTCCTGAAAAGTTTGATGTGAAAGTGGTAGGTGAAAAATACTACCCAGGTCTTCCGCTTGTATAATTTCTAGTACTAAGGCAATCCTTATCTTAGCAAAAGAAGTTAGGTGCGGGTGGGTGTCCGATATGCCAATGATGTTTTAATTATCTCCCTAGAAACAAACAGTATGTACACCCTATCTGACATCTTGCAATCGATCTAAAAATATCATTTAGACGAAGAACATTCCTCCACCAAAAGGACCCTGTTTCCTTGGCCGTATGGGAAACTTTAGAAGAATAATATCTGAACCAAATTAATTTAACCCAGGGCATCTCTTCTTGATTATAGAATTTGGAGAGCTGCTTGAGCAGAAGAGCATCATTCTGTAACCGTAAGTTTAGGACTCCTAGGCCTCCTTATAGCTTGGGCTACATAACCATTGGCCACACAACCAGGTTCTCTCCTTTCTTCTCTGGATGTTTCCTCTCCAGAGACTGCTTGCGGGCTATATCAATAGCATTAATCACCCCCTTTGGTAACTTTATTGTGCACATTGGATATGTGGTTATCAACGTAATAACCGAATTAACCATTTCTAGGTGGCCAGAGTATGTGGGGGGTGTCACCCCTGGATACCCTATGGACTGAAATCTATGTCCAATTGAAGTAAAAACCGAGAGTCCTCGGGACATGGTCGATGGCCCGACCCCCTTCTGCAGGGTCGGACGTCCCGACCTTTCCCCGAGTCCGACCTCGGTTCTCCTCTCTCAACCCCGACAATCGCGACCCGACCTCGACCGTCCTCGGGATGAGACTTGGCGTGCAAGAAGGAAGGGGTAGAAGACAACCCGGCAGAGACTGACATCACCCGACAGCATAGTATAGGCGTTCAACATAGTCCCAAGGCAATAGAAAGAGAGCACAAGATGCCCATGGTGTATAGGACCTAGCAGACCGTTTTGTACCTTTTTAGATGTTGTTTGTACTCACCTTTTAGCACGTTAGACATAACTTCCTTGGCCCCCAAGCTCTCTTGTAATTGCCCCCTTGAGCTATAAAAGGGAGGGCATGACGAGGGGCCGGGAGAGGAGGAGAGATCCACATTCCAATAGAACTCTAGCATTCTCATTCTCAGTTCTTGGCTAGCTTGTTCTAAGCCCCAAGAACTCTTCCTTGTAATTCTTGTTCATGATATACCCCAACAAAGAACGCTGGACGTAGGCATATTATCCTTTGGGAGGGCTGAACCAGTAGAACTCTCTATGTCTTTACTCTTTGGCTCGTATCAGGACTCGAGTCGACCATCGGATCAATCGGAGGACAACTTCTCTACCATTCTCTTTCACCTCCTTAGGCACCCCCTTTGAGGACTGCCAACCCACCCATCGACAGTTGGCGCGCCAGGTAGAGGCGCTAGGAAGGTTGCAGATCAATGGTGGGAGACTTGAGGTTTTCTTTCGAACTAAAGAGATAGGTGGCGTAAGAATAAAGGAACCTGGAATGACCGGGTCTAAATAGGGAGCAATGATGGGCTTGGTGGCGTAAATCTCGGAAAACGTGCATGGCGCCGTTTATGACAGGCGCGGAGCATTCGAAGCGCCCCTGTCCATCCGTCTTCCCGGCGTGCCACGTTGCCCCTGGAAGAAAACCTTGACCGTCTGATCCTCAGAATGGCAAACGGCGCCCGCTTGGCTTCCGTTTCCTGTCCCATCCCGTCGTAAAACATTACGTCGGTTTCCACGCCCTTAGCGGCGCATGGCAGAACTCTGCTCAGGGATATCAGAAGATCTCCACTACCTCAGGGCAGTGGCAATCACCGACTCAGGGGCTAGCTTCCAGGCCGACCCCTGGCCAGGTTTAGGACTACCAGAAGCGTCCGGGCAGTAGTCCCGACCACATTGTTGACTTTCGTTGCTTCAGGGCAATGGATTTCAAGGACTCACGCGTGGGCTTCCGAGCTAGCCCATCGTCAGGGTCGGGACTACTATAGGCCTCCGGGAGGTAGTCTCGACCGCACGACCGACCTCCACTACCCCGGGGCAGTGGCATTCACCCACTTGGGGGCTGGCTTCCAGGCGAATCCCGGGTCAGAGCCGGGGCCACTTGCTGCCCCTAGAGGTGGACCTGGCCAGCACACCGAATACCACTTGCCCTTGGGTTGTGGTATCCTTAACTCTGTCCGTGGCCTCCAGGCCACGATGAGGGCAACACAAGGACTACTGTATGCTCCCGGGTAGTGAGCCCGTCGGATCCAAAAGAGCCTACATTAGATCCTGAGCGACGCTCAGGTCAGAAGGTGAACGAAAGACACTCTTGACGACTTGACCCTAGGCTCGGATGTATTTTTCCGACCCTAGGCTGGGGGCCTACACCTGTCAGGTGCACCTGGGCGGTGCACCTGTAAAACCGAGAATTCCCAAAACCTTGACAACCTGCGGGGAACTAGAAACTTGGAAGGAAACTTGACCCTAAGGCCGACTGATCCATTCGCCCTTAGGCTCGGGGGCTACACCTGGCAAGTGCACCTAGGCGGTGCACCTGCCAAAACCTTGGCTCGACGCTTTGAGGATCCTTTGAAGATGATGGCGAAGAAGAAACTCTGATCCTAAGGACGGATGTTCCATTCCTTCTTGGACTCGGGGGCTGCTATGGGGTTGTCACCCCGGGGTACCCTATGGACTGGAATCTATGTCCAATTGAAGTCAAAACCAAGAGTCCTCGGGACGTGGTCGATGGCACGATCCCCTTCTACGGGGTCAAACGTCCTGACCTTTCCCCGAGTCCGACCTCGGTTCTCCTCTCTCGACCCCGACAACCACGGCCAGACCTTGACCATCCTCGAGAAGAGACTTGGCGTGCAAGAAGGAAGGGGTAGGGGACATCTCGGTAGAGACTGACGTCACCCGATAGCACAATACAGGCGTCTCAGGTGGAAGAGGGATCCCAAGGCAAGAGAAGAAGAGCACAAGATGCCCGCGGTGTATAGGACCTAGCAGACCCTTTTGTATCTTTTTCATATGTTGTTTGTACTCACCTTTTAGCACGTTAGACATAGCTTCCTTGGTCCCCAACCTCTCCTGTAACTGCCCTCCTTGAGCTATAAAAGGAAGAGCAGGGCGAGGGACCGGGAGAGGAGGAGAGATCCAAATTCCTATCGAACTCTAGCATTCTCATTCTCAGTTCTTGGCCAGCTTGTTCTAAGCCCCAAGAACTCTTCCTTGTAATTCTTGTTCATGGTATACCCCAACAAAGAACAATGGATGTAGGCCTATTATCCTTCGGGAGGGCTGAACCAGTATAACTCTCTATGTCTTTACTCTTTGGCTCGTCTCAGGGCTCGAGTCGACCATCAGATCTGTCGAAGACAACTTCTCTACTATTCTCTTTCACCTCCTTGGGCACCCCCTTTGTGGACTGCCGACCCACCCGTCAACAGAGTATGAAAGCCAAGTGGCGCACGCAGATAACTTTCTTTCTACTCTGTCCATCATTGGTGTCAGGTCTTTCATCCATTGGTAGCCTCAAATAGGTGAAAGGCATTGTACCCACATCACAGCCGGAGGTATTAGCTAGGAGGCTTAGCTTATCTTGGGCAACATTGATGGGATACATATGTGACTTCTTATAATTGACCTGTAGATAGGTGGAGGTCTAAAAACTATCAAGCAGTGCCTTGAGAAAGAAAATCTGCCTTGTGTCTGCTTGGAGAGTATTGTATCATTGGCATACTGAACAATAGGAAAGTCTTTTGTGGGCTGAGGAATGGGTAGTTGGAGGAGACCATTCTGTCTTGCTCTGTTGACCAGGACCTAAAGCAGTTCAGCCGCCAGAACACAGAGGAGAGGGGATAGAGGATTGCCTTGACGCACTCCGTGTTTACATTTGAAGGTTTTCCATGGTATATAATTATGTTGATGTTGATGATGGATATGAGACTTGTTGCCAAGGAGGGCAACAAGGATATATTTATATTACTACCATAAAAACTATTGTGATATACTTATGTTCATGCTTAAAATGGTTTTTATAACATCTCTTTGCAAATGGTCGTGAAATAAAATTTGCTTTTATGCTAAAATTAGATCACAAATAGCCTTCTTTGGTATAACCTTTTTATGTAGTTTGTTAGGCTTGATAGTTGCTTGCCAGTACATTAATTCGATTAATGTACTGGCTCTTGCCATATATATTTAACTTTGTTTTGCAGGTGCTAGACTTAGATTATTTTGAGTAATCGGGTATCTTCGCTTCTTTAGGATTCAATTCTATTAGGGTTCTATCTTTAGTCGGCTTGCTTGTGGATTGGGTAGCCAAGCATCCGCGAATCTCTATTTATTTGGCCGGTCGGCCTATGTAACTATAGCTAGCTGTAATCTGAATTTTAATTTTTGTTTATGCCCTAATTTGTTTATCATTACTTTATATGAAAGTGTGAGACTAGTCTATCCTGGAAACTAGTTTGACATGAGTAAGAGTTTAGAGTAATTGAGATGTGTTGAGCTCTGACGATTTGAGTCAAGTTTTTTGGGAGGTATAACACATTTGGTCGCCCCCTTTGTGTGGTTTGACGGGCATGTTTTAGACTGAAGTTGACTACCATGCTGAGTCCTAACAATATTTTCTTTGCTCTCTACTTGAGGCTTCGAGATTTACATTATGTTTGCTATTTGACTTGATGGGTCATTTTAATAGAAAACATAATGTAAAACCTAGGTGCCTCCATGGGTAATTTCTTTATTAAACTCATTGTATTATAGGAAGAGTAAATTACTAAAGACATATCGAAATCTCCAAGAAAACTATGGAACCGAAGATTACTTTATGCCTAACTCCACTAATACTATAAAGAATACAATGTAAGATAGAGATAATTGTTCCTTGAGTGTGTTGTGAAGTGAGAAGCTTATCTCTATTTATAGCTTGCTTATGACGGTTAGGGAAGTCGGTAACTCCCACAACTGCCATCAGGAGATAATCATAGACGTTCACATTGAAGGTGGAAATTAGTGGAGCCAAAGGTGGTTCGACGACCCTTGGGCCCCACCTCTCTCCACCACCTTTCTTCAGGAGCTGCCATGTGGGCCCCTTAGGTGGTGCACGGTGGTTTGGTCTAACTTTGAGTCGGTTTGAGCTTACATGTGAGTCCTTTAATCCTTGTGCTGTTCCAGGCGTGTTTCTTTGCATTCGGCTCATTTCTCCTTCATTTTATTATATAATCTCTGCATCCATAGTAATTCTCCAAGATAAGTGGAACTATATTATTTAGTACTAACATTCGTGTTAGAAATGGTTATTCTTCCTTTATTATTGAGGTAATTAATGGTCAAAATGGGTACTTAACGACCATCGATAACTCCCCCAAGCTAAATCTTTGCTCGTCCTCGAGTAAAGATAAAACTTAGGTTGCTGATTAGGAGTTGCTACCATGTTTTATTTCACAAGAGTATCATGCCTCAACATATCCTTCTTAATGGAATTTGAATAATTTGGCAATAATACTTTTACCTCTCTTACCTTATTTCTTATGAGACTTTTAGCTTCATCTCGTCGTGGGTGGTTGAGAGATAGAACAGTTTGTAAAGTACCAATCATTTACTCTTTGTTCAACTTTTTTCGGAGTTATTTTCAAGAATTTTTGCAAATAAAATCAAAGTTCCTTGAATGATACTCTCAAATCATTTAATGTATATAATTACTCATCAAGACATTGTGATGTCTTGTTTTTATCTTACTCTAAAAGGTTATATGAAGCTCAAGGTAGAGAAAAATAAATAAGGCATTAATTGTGTCGGATTACGATACTCTGACAAGGGAGAAGAGAAGACCTCTTTTAACGATTCGGCCAGAACGGGCAAACGGACTTCTCCGGCCAGCTCCAGAACACAAACTGCTTGTTTTCTCGGTTAAGTTTTTTTAAAACAACTAAACTGAACTGTAATTTTTTTCTTACAAAATCTGACCAGAATTTTTAGGATGTCAACGGTTTTTATGAAAACCGAGACAAACGCTGACCCCCGGTTTTGGACTAGGGAATGGTTTGGCGAATCCTGCTTGTAATCAGTAATCGAGTTAATCTGTCCTACTAGTTGATTGAACCAGATTTCCTGTAGGTGCATCGACAATACTAGCTAGCATTACTGCCGTTTCATGAACATTGATCTCCTCGCTCGTGCAGCGCCGTCTTTCATGATATACAACGACAGAGAAGCAGGGAGCAGCATAGCACCAGTTGCAGGCTTGCAGCAGGATACCCATAAACCTCACAAAAAAATGCTACCAAAACACACCCACTTGTGCACAAACATGGGCACTATGATTCGATCTTTGTGTGGATAGCTTCAATGCACCACACTAAAAGATGCTTCCCCTATTTGTATATTGTGCGACCTTACTATAGAGGCTAAACTATCAGACTACCAATTACAACTATACAGTATACTAATTAGTCTTAACCACCTACCATTTCAACAAATACTAAAAATAACACAAATAGCACGCATCCTTTTCCACGTGAAAGTAGGAAGGTATGTACTAAGGAAAAGATTCTCAACACCTAAACTTCAAATACAATTTTCTCTTAAATTACTTATCCGATATACAATCAAAATATATCATTGTATTCATCACAATTAAATATAAGATCTTCGACTATATTCTGATAAAAGAAACATGCATTGTAAAGTACTTTTAATATATGGGTAAGTTACTTTTAGTATGTGTGTAAATTACTTTTACTACTACAAAAACATGCATAGGTGTCAATGTGTCGATTCAACAAAAACCGACACCTATTAAAACAATAAGTATCGGCTCTAAAGAAAAACCGACACCTATGCTATAGGTACTGGTTTTTTTAAAAACCGGCATCTATAATTTGTTATTGGTGTCGGGTCTAATTAAAAACCGATACATATACTATTAGTACGTTTTTTAAGAACCGACACGTATAATCTATTATAGGTGCCATTTTTTTGAAAAACCGACACGTATAATCTATTATAGGTGCCAATTTTTTTAAAAAACCGGCAACTACAAAGTGAGTCGAGCCGGGTGGCGGAGCCGACGACATACTTTATATGAGCTCCATCGGTCTTATCTCTTCTCATCCTTATCTCTTCTTTGTGTCTCTTCCCTCTCCTCCATCGGTCTTCCCTCTCCTCTCCGCCGATGTCGCCCCGTCCGCGGGAGAAGCCGCCTCCTCCGCCACCAATGTCAGATCCGGCTTCGCCCACCGTCGCCTTTGTCTCGGTGGCGGAGAGGGGAGAAGGAGGAGGAGGCGCGTGAGGGGCGGCGGGAAGGGAGGCGGCGGCGGGCGGCGGGAGGGGAGGCGGCGGGGGGAGGGGTGGAGGGGCGCGTGGCGTGGGGATGGGGACGGAGGGCGGCACGGAGGCATCGTCGGATTTGGCGATGGGGCTCATGGATCTGGCAGGAGACGGAGGGAGCTCGACGATGTCGCGTCGCCCGTGGTGTGTGAGTTGTTGTTTTTATATATTTGTTTCCAGATTTAATTTGGGCGTCTATTTTTGTTTCCCTGATACTTCCTTCGCACATGCACTGATGATTCAATCATACAAGTCCTACACCGATGGTTATTCGACTTACAGCGATGAGGCATTACACTGATGAAACAGACACACCAATGAAGCATCTAAAACTCTCTGATACTTTGTGCTTTGGTATTAATCGTTTTTGAAATTGTGTTGTGGATGGAATCTGTGGATTGGATTATTGATGTGGATGAACTTGTTATGGTGTGGATATGGATAAACTTGTTATGGAACTTTGTTTGCTGTAGATTTCAAAATTTTGTGTGGTGGATTGGAGGGACTGCTCGGCTCGATTCATCGGCTTGACAAGCCGATGCATCGAGCCGGGATATTTTTTTGATTCTTGAAACCTAAAAGGTATCGGTTCTTAAACCGGCACCTATTCTTTTCACATTAGTGTCGACCAATAGGTGTCGGGGGATTTTTCAACCGGCATCTAAGGGTGTTTCTGCAGTAGTGTTTTTTATTGTACATGTAAATCACTTTCAAATTTGAGTAAATTACTTCTTAGACATTGTGAATATGAGCATGTGCACCTAGTCTTAATCACCCTTCTCACTTTCCGTTTCATCTGACATCGTGATGCGTGTCCGTCAAAAAGAAATGAATGTGTGAGCCCGTGTAGATCGTCCGTGGTATTCATGTCCAGATCGCTGCCGATTTGCGTATACGTGTTGAAATAGGCACAGGAACAGTCCTGGCGTGGCGCATACAAAGTTATGGTTGCAGCCGACTCGGCTGGATTACACGCGATAACAAGAAACAGAAATTGTTACATGCAATATCTCCAACAAACTTCCTACCGGAACAGCTATCTACCCAGCTATCTACCGAACCAATCTTATCGTATGTAACAGAAACTTCAACACACTTCTAGAGAAACGGTTTTTCCATGCGGGCCAAAAGGCATCTTCTCGTACGGAAGGCCTGCCCGCATGCACGAACAGGTCTGGAAAAATATCATTTTCACGTACGGGCGGCCCAACCGCACAGGAAGATCGATTATCCCGTACGGTCAGCTTAAGCGGCCCGCACGGAAAGATCGATTATCCTGTGCGGACCGCTTAGCCGACCGCACGGGATAATCGATTTTCCTGTGCGGTCGGCTAAGCGGCCCGCACGGGAAGATAGAATATTCCGTGCAGCCGCTTAGCCGACCGCACGGGAAGATGGTCGTGTCCATTATTTTATGTATACGTTCTGTTAGCTAGCTATTGTCCTCTCTCTCTCTTCTCTCCTCTCCTCTCTCTTCTCTCCTCTCCTCTCTTCTCCTCTCTGTCCTCTCCTTCTCCTTTCCTCTCTCTCAGTAATGTTAAATGGGTCAATATATATATATTTTTCGCACATGAGAAAAAAAGACATTTAATATTATTTCCTCATAAAAGATATATTATAACACAGATCGATCATGCGTAATGTTTATATACATATCAAGCTAGTTTTGTGTCGCAAATTAACATAAGTCTAGCTAGCAACAAATTTACAAATTATTTAATAGCGGTGCTCTTTTTCTCACTCCCTAAGTCGTTTGAATTTATCGTCTGTCGCCAGCTCGCTCTCCGAATCGTAGAAATCGCCCAAATGGTTGCAGACATCGCGACGGATGAAGCGGCAAAGATTTGTAACCAAGTTAAGCATGGTTCTATCGTCGAACCGGTTCGCTACAACTGGAACTTCCGTGATCTGTTTAAGAAAAAATAGTACACATATACATATGATTAGGAAAATTATATAAGATCGATAACATGTAGAAAGATATATTTCTCTGATGAACTTACTTCTTCGAACTTAGTAGTGTATCTCCCGTAGATTCTGAGTATCTCACACACGTAATAGCCGCAAAGGTTAGTGTCTGATGGTTGCTTATAACACTGTGTTGAATAAAATTTATTATGTCGCTTAAGTGGACCGCACGGGATAATGCGATTATCCTGTGCGGGCCAATAGCCAGCCCCCCGGGATTGGTTTTTTCAGGCGCTACCTCTTATGGCCCGTCTGGAACCTATTTGGGGCCTCGTCCAGAAAAATCGTTTCTCCAGTAGTGACATGCAATAAATTCATAAGTCATTAAAAAATATATACCACTTTTAAATTGTTTAGAGAGCCCAATTTTTTTGTCATATGGATGAATAGATGATAGATTATTTGTTTTTTATGAAAATAATTTGAGAGTACAAATGAATAAATTAACTATTACAAAGTTAAAAAGTTAATGATTTGAAATAATTTACTAATTGAATAATATTTTTAATCTCTAGTTATTTACAATTCAAATCTGCTTGTTTACTTTAACATGTAAAATATTCATGTGTTATTTTAAAAAATCTACCACTTTTAAATTTTTCGGACCGTCGAATTTCTTTTGTCGTATGAATGAATAGACGATATATTATTTGGTTTTTAAGAAAATATTTGAGGCTGCAAATGAATAAATTAACTATTACAAATTCTAAATGTAATTTATTTGAAGTACTTTACTAATTAAATAATATTTTTTAATCTTTAGTTGTTTACAATTCAAATCTGTTGGTTTACTTCAACATGCAATAAATTCATAAGTCATTTAAAAATATATACCACTTCTAAATTGTTCAGACTGCCTGGTTTTTTTTGTCGTATGAATGAATAGATTATAGATTTTTATGAAAATATTTGAGAGTACGAACGAATAAATTAACTATTACAAAAGTAAAAGATAATGATTTGAAATACTTTACTACTTGAATAATATTTTCAATCTCTTGTTATTTTTACAATTCAAATCTGCTGGTTTACTTCAACATGTAATATAAATTCATGTGTCATTTTAAAAAATCTACCACTTTTAAATTGTTCGGACCGCCCTATTCTTTTTGTTGGAGGGATGAAGTGATGATAGATTGTTTGGTTTTTATGAAAATATTTGATGGTATAAATGAATAAATTAAGTACTAAAAACTTTAACATTTATTTATTGTTAATTGTATTCTAAGAAACTATTTGTAGAAAACTTTTTAAAAAAAATACCTAGACGTAGCCAGACTAAAATGTTTGGATGATGTACCGTGTAGAATATAATATTGGCATACTTGTTTTGGGCAGATCTTGAACCATTCAACCAAAGGAATCTCTTCAGTTTGACCATGGCAAAATTTGAAATAGCAACTACGGGCCCACAATTGGATAGCGCATGTTGGTGTTGACTTGTCAGTTTGATTAATTGGAATGATGTCAGATTAACAGCAAGTTATCCACTAAATTAAGTACATTGGTCGAGCTAAAGTTCAATTACTTGAAGGCACATGTTGGTGTTCACTTGTCAATTTGATTAATTGGGATAATGTCAGATTAACAGCAAGTTAGCCACTAAATTAAGTATATTGGTCAAGCTAAAGCTCAATTATTTGAAGGCATCATCTTTCCCTTTTTGTACCCCGTATGGAACGTCTATATATAAGCCATCCTGAGCGTTGTTGGGATATTTCACAAGTGCATAGAATATACTATTATAGCATTTGACCCATAAGTATTCTAGAGTTATTGTCGAAACTTGGTTTCGACAATATAATTTCTGGGGTCGCAGTCGAGATCGCCAAGCACAATGGGTTAGAAGAAGAAGAAGATTTAGACAGGTTCAGGCCCTCTCGAGAGGTAATACCCTACTCCTGTTTTGGTGGATTCGATCCGCCGAGTGTGTTTATTGATCTCGTGTGTCTAAAGCTCTTGCTTATGAAATCGTATCTCAGATCATATCCCTCAAGGGACGCCCCTTACCCCCCTTATATAGTCTTGGGAGGAGGACTTACAGATCGGAAACCCTTCTTATTCTAAGTTGGTTTTCTCAATCTTACCAAACCGTGACTATAGGCCGATTGCCTTATCTCGTACGGCAATCGTAACACCCAAGTCAAGTTCGGCTTACAGATATGACAGGCGCAATCTATCCCTACCTCCAGTCGGATAAGCTTGCTATGTATATACCCGATTGCCACAATCTCCACAGTAGCCCCCGAGTCCTTTTCAGTCGACGAGACAACTCAGCTTAAAACCAAAGCAGCACTTTAGCCAAAAAATCTCCTTGACCGAGTGCTTTTAGCGCCGAGTGATTCCATCATCTCTACCTGAATCTTTCCGAGTGGCTCCAAAGACTGTGAAGGGCTGGAAAAATATATAAAAAATTCTCAAAAATAAATATCTAGGTGCATCTCCTGATGCACCTAATTAGGTGTAGCCCCCGACTATGTGGTTAGTCAAAAATAGGCTAAGCATATAGTCAAGGACTATAAAAGATCATTCTCATGTAGATGCCTAGCTCATGCTAAAGCAATCATTGAAATCTCATTACTCGGCAAGTTCATACTCATCCGAGTGAATTTGCCCGAGTCATCTCAGAACAAATAATTCAATCAACCCTCTTGGGTGAAAAGCACTCGGTAAGCTCATGCTTATCCGAGTGGATTTGCCCGAGTAATCCCGGAATAAATATTTCAATCATCCCTCATGGGAAAACAAATTCTTTCATTCATATGAAAAATACGACCAAGTTATTAAATAGCTTTTGCCATAATACTGGTCTCAATCTATAAAGATCTTCACCAAGGTGGAAAAATAAACAGCATTGGTAAGGTTACCTGACCAAATGCCAAAAAACCAAACAGCCCTTGTCATCAAGGCAGCTATAAAAACTTAGCTGTTGGTCACCTCCCAAGTTGCATCGTGCTAGCTTCTCATGAAGTCAAGCAAACCGCGGTACGGAAGGATTTTCAAAGGTATAGGGCACTCGGACACGCGCATATTGCCAGAGCAAATCTGCTTAAGCTCATCCGCTTAAGTCCCTAAGGACACGCGTCAGGCCACACCTTAGCTGGGCCGTAGATTTTCTTATGGGCTCGGCCCAATTACCAGAAAACCTAACGCAACCCTCAAATCTTTCTATAAAGATGCGAGGTCGTCCCCGCCTCTTCGTCTTCCAAAGGATTTCCCTTTTCGCAGCACTGTTCATCAGTTCACTGCGGAGAACCCTAGACTCGCGCGCTCCCAAATCGATCCATCTAGGAACTCGTTCTCTGGAACAACCAGCCTCCGCAACCAAATCTCCCACGTTCCTTTGTCAAAAATCCGACCTTTTTCAGCCAGATCCACTTCCCATCAACCCACTCTCATGGCGAAAGAAAAGAGGATTCCGTTCGACCAATGGGCTGCATCGGACGTGAAGGAAACCACTCTCAAAGAGATGGTGAAGCACGGCGTTCTTCCGCCAAAGGAGATCGTGGGATGGCGCCCGGCGGCGGGGGAGGAGCTCCCGACCCCGAACACCGGTGAGCTCGTCGTTTTCACTTCTTTCTTTTATTGCGGGTTCAGCCTCCCCACCTCCGAGTTCTTCCGGGGGCTCCTGGATTACTATGGGCTTCAACTCTACCATCTGAACCCCAATTCGATGCTTCACATCGCTCTCTTCATTCACGTATGTGAAGCCTTCCTTGGCATCCTCCCCCACTTCCAACTCTTCCGACGCATGTTCTATCTCAAGCCACATCCAAACAAGGACCAGCCTTGCGTCGTCGACGGGGCAGGCTTCCAACTCCGCGGATCTCTCCGCAAGGAGTATTTTTCTCTTCCTTTGAAGTCTTCCAATAAGGGATGGCATGCAGGCTGGTTCTACATTAGCAATCTCGAACCCAGCCTGCCAGCCTTCGTCGGTCTTCCTCCTGTCCCCAATCCATCATGGAGCACTGTTCCAGTGGCCCAAGATTGGGACGAGGCCAACAAGCTACTTGCGAAGATCCTGGCGATGAAACAAAAGGGTCTTCGCGGAGAGCAGATCACTCGGCACTTCATCAGGTGCCGACTGGCGTCAATCAAGGAACGGTCGAAGCCAGCCTTCGAGTATGAAGGCGGAACGGACCCCAATCGGGAAGATCCAGATCCACTCAAGTACGAGATCCTGAAGATCCGGATGTACAAACTCTTCTCATCTGGGATTGCTGTTGAGCGGGCCCTCATTCTGCCGGTTCTTCCCTTCAGCATCACCCGACCTCCTCCTCCGGTAAGCCGACTGGTTGCTTCATAATATCTTTCAATCTTGACATCTTGTCTCTTAACATTGTACTTTCTTTCTTCTGTAGGAAAACGCCTCTATCACCTCCAAGCCATACAAGGTGTCCCACGACGACGCGCCGCATTGCCCCGCCAAGAAGCCGGCTGGCGGGATCAAGATCCAAGGCGACCCAGTCGGGAAGCGAGCGGCGCCGAGTGAAGACTCGAACAAGCGTGCAAGCAAGAGGAGGCTAATTATAGAGGACTCGGACGACGACGTCCCGGCTCCTCCCACCGAGACCCCACCTTTGAGACGATCGCCGCGGACAGCGCCGAAGATCCGCCGATTATCCAGGTATGCTTCGAAACCGAAGTCTGAACTCTTTCGTTGAAAACTTCTCTTTATCTTTACCCCTGCTACATTCGCTTTCACAGGAGGCCCCATGACATAGATCCTGCCGGGGGGAGCGAAGGATCAACCCCAGCCGCTGCTCCCGAGGTGCCAATGCTAGCAGAGCCAAAGCCCCGGAGCCCACAACCAAGTGCGAGCGCTCCGGGGAAACAACCTTCTCCTCCAAAGAAGGATGCCCCGAGGAAGGAGTCCCCAGCCCCCAGCCGGGATATCCCGACTGGAAACCAGTCAGCGGCCGGGAAGCCTGAGGCCGCGGCTCAAGCTCCCCCGACTGAGGGTCACTCGGCGCGGAGTCGGAAGAAGGAGGCCAGCCGGGCCACTCCGCCTAAGCAAGCGGCCGCCGAAACCGGTAAGATTTGTTTCGAAGTACTCTTTTACTCTTCCGATTTGAATCTTTCATGTCCTCATTTGTCCTTCCCGCTTGCCGACCACAGTGGAGGAGATCCCCAGGTTGCAGTCCTCTGAAACCTGGGTTCCCCCCATTCGGATCGAGTGGCGGGACTCGGAGGGCGAGAGGCAGGGCATCATCTTAGACCGGCAAGCCGAAAAAGATGAAAGGGATGCCCTTGTCGAGAGCCTGAACGAGGCGACCCGGCTGCTCAACGTAAGCCTTTGTCTTTCTCTTAAATTGTATCATCATTGTCTTTCAATCGGTCACTCTTCTGTCATTGCGCGCAGAAGGAGTATTGCCGCTCTATGGCAAAATCCGAGGTGCTGGAGAAGTTGGTTCCCCACCTGAACTCCTTAGAGGACGTTCAGCGACAGCTGAAGGCCACTCGGGAGGAGGCCGCGTCAAGGGAAGCGGCTTTAAGGAGGGAGATCGCAGAGCTTCGGGAGGCGAATCTCGACCTCCGAGGATCAATCGGGAGTGAGCCCGTCTCTCCATCTTCTTCATGATTCTTATGTTGATTTCAGTTGTTGACGATCTTCTTTTGTTGCAGAAAATTCTTCGGAGGTCCATTCACTCCAAGTCCAGCTAGAAGCGGTCAGCCTCGACAAGGCCGAGATGGAGGCCGAGTTTGAAGGTAATCTTCTTTGGAGTAGAACTTCTTGTGCTGCTTTATTTCCGAGTGCTTTGAATGACCCGGGATTTTTTGGCAGCTTACAAGGTAAAAACCCGAGCCCAATACGACGTCTTGCTTGGGCGGATCAAACGAAGCGACGAGATGCGGGAAGAGGTCGCCAACGCCGCCATGCCGATCTTGCTGTCCTTGTTCGATCAAGGAGTTGGGACCAGCTCGCTGGAGCCGATCGAAATATTCGACAAGCTGCGGCTGGCTCCCGACCGATACCTGGCCAATATCACCGAAGCAGCTAGCATGGGGGCTGGTCTGGCTCTTGCACAGACCAAGTCCCTTTACCCCCGAGTGGATATCCACTCGGTTGGAGAAGGCTTTGCTGATGGAACGACGGACGAGCAGGCCTTGGACATGCTAAGTGAGGCGCAAGAAGCGGCGAAGAAAATATCCCTTGATGTAGTAAACAACTTCAAAATTTGATTTGTCTTTCTGACTTTGTCTTGTAAATGTCGTGTAAACGTGATGCTTTGATGCAGAATTTGTGATGTATTTAGTTTATTTATGTTAATGCCTTGATCCGAGTTTTTGTGTGAAATTTCTTAAGTAGTTTTCGTCTGACTGTCACCAAGCCTAGGCTCAATTAGGTCATCGGAAAACTCTCAGTCCTTAGACACTGAACTCGAATCGAAGACCATTAAACAATGATAAACCAAATCATGCACAAAAGTTGATGAGGGAAACTTGAGCTTTATTGACATGTGTACAGCCCCCGATTGCTAGCTCAAGAAGTCATCTTGCTTAAGGTTGGCAGTCAAGGAAAACATGAGGCCTCAGCCAAATTAGGCGTAAAATCGTCGAAGATGCTCGATGTTCCAGGAGTTTTCCACCATAGACCCGTCTTCACGCTTTAGCCGGTAAGCACCGGGCCGAGTCACTTTAGCGATTATGTATGGTCCTTCCCATAAGGGAGATAACTTGTGTCGATCTTTGGTGGTCTGGATCTTGCGTAGGACCAGGTCGCCAACAATGAAAGCTCGTGCTCGCACGTTGCGACTGTGGTATCTTCTAAGCCCTTGAAGATATTTGGTCGACTGGATTAGGGCTGCCTCACGGGCCTCTTCCAATCGGGTGAGGTCATCCACTCGGTCAGGGTCGTAGCGTTCATCGTTGAAGCTGCGAACCCGGAGGGACTCATATTCCATCTCGTTTGGCAACATGGCCTCTGCGCCATAGACCAAAAAGAAAGGAGTTTGGCCGGTGGCCCGACTGGGCGTGGTTCGCAGCGACCATAAAACCGAGGGCAGTTCTTGGACCCACTTGCCAGTATAAGGGCTTAGGCGGTCGAAAACACGGGCCTTGATGCCTTGGAGGACCATGCCGTTGGCTCGCTCGACTTGTCCGTTGCTTTTGGGGTGAGCTACTGATGCGTAGCAAATCTTGATTCCGAAGTCTTCGTAGAATTCCTTAAAGATGCCTCCCGTGAATTGGGTCCCTTTGTCAGTTATGATTCTGTTTGGGACGCCGAAGCGGTGCACGATGTTGAGGAAAAAGTCTCGTGCTTTGTCTGCAGTAATTGTGGCGACTGGTTTGGCCTCAATCCACTTGGAGAACTTGTCGATTGCGACGAAGAGGTGTGTGAATCCTCCTGGAACTTTTTTGAAAGGGCCAACCATGTCCAGCCCCCATACCACGAACGGCCAGGAAAGTGGGATTGTTTGAAGCTCCTGGGCCGGGACATGGCTTTGTCGGGCGAAAAACTGGCAGCCTTCGCAAGTTCGTACGACTTTATCCGCGTCGGAGACCGCGGTAAGCCAGAAGAAACCTTGCCTGTAGGCTTTGCCGACTAGAGTGTGTGCTGCCGCGTGGCTTCCGCATATGCCCGAGTGGATGTCTTGGAGTAACTGCTTCCCTTCTTCGGGTGTGATGCACCTCATTAGAATTTCGGAGGGGCTTCTCTTGTATAGATCGGAGTCGACCATGACGTATGCTTGGCAACGGTTTGCCTGATGGAACACCGAAAGTGCACTTCTCCGGGTTTAACTCCATTCTGAAGGCCCGGATGTTCGCAAAGGTTTCTTCTAAGTCGGCGATCAGGTCTTCTTTCTGCTTGGTCTTGATGACAACATCGTCGACGTAAGCTTCAACGTTCTTGCCGATCTGCGTCTGGAAACATCTTTGGATCATGCGTTGGTATGTTGCTCCGGCGTTCTTCAGGACGAAAGGCATGGTGATGTAGCAGTAGGCCCCGAACGGCGTGATGAACGATGTCTTCGGGCATCGGATTCTTTTAAGCTGATCGATGATAGCCCGAGTAACGATCTAGGAAGCTCGGGAGTTGGCAACTGTTAAGTTGATGACTTGGTCGATGCGAGGTAGCCGAACGGATCTTTGGGGCGAGCTTTGTTGAGGTCGGTATAGTCAACACACATGCGCCATTGCCCCGTCTTCTTGCGGACCGGGGCTGGGTTGGCTAACCGGTTGGGATGAAGGACTTCTTTAATGAAGCCGGCAGCCAAGAGCTTTGCGAGTTCTTCTTTGATAGCGTCCTTTCGATCCTGTGCGAATCTGCGTAATCGTTGTTTTATCGGTTTGGCGTCATCTTTGACGTTCAAAGAGTGCTCGATCACCTCCCTAGGAATTCCAGGCATATCGGATGGTTTCCATGCAAAAACATCTTTATTATTTTGGAGGAAGGTGACGAGCGCGCTTTCCTATTTGGAATCTAGGTCGGCGCCGATTACGCGGTTTCGAGGGATCCGACGGATCAAGGGAGATCTTCTTGGTCTTGGCGTCGCCGGATCCCGATTTGGCTATCTTCTTCGCGGGGACTTTGCCCTCCGCCGGTTGATGCAGCCAATCGACTTCTTGTTGGCCACGCAACCTCTCGCGAGATTGGGCCATGTCGCAGCTCTCCTTATCGCAGGTGAAGGCTTGCTTCACGTCGCTGCGAAGAGTGATGACGCCGTTGGGACCCGGCATCTTCATGCAAAGGTAGGTGTAGTGAGGGATCGCCATGAACTTGGCAAGCGCAGGCCTTCCGATGATGGCGTGATATCTTTGTTTCAAGTCGGCCACCTCAAAGGTGACGTTCTCCGTTCGGAAGTTCTCTCGAGCTCCGAAGGTGACCGGGAGGGAGATATGCCCGAGTAGTGTTGAAGATAGCCCCGGGATAACTCCGTGGAAGGGGCTGAGCTTGCCTTTAGTTCGGCCCTCGAAATCGCATCTCATCAATGGTCTTGGCAAACGGGATGTTGAGGGCGCGCCCCATCGATGAGGACGCGCTTAAGCTTGATGTTGCGGACCACGGGGTCCGGGCGAGTGGATAGCGCCCGGATGAACCACTCGGTCGGGATGATCCGAGCGGTCGAACGTGATGGCCACTTCCGACCATCGCAGATATTGAGGGACTTCGGGTTGAGCCGCATTGACCTCCCGGTCAGTTAGCTTTTGTTTCCTCTTGGACTCATAAGCTAGCGGACCTCCGAAGATGTGGTTGAGCTCCCCCACTGGGTCTTGAAAAGGTTCGGCATTTTCAGCCGCGTTGTTCTTTTTGGCGCCGACGGGCCGCCTCGTCGCCGGCTTCTTGTTGAGCCGCACCGCGCACGCTCGACGAACCGCTTGTAGATGAAGCAATCCTTCACCGCGTGCTTATGATTCGGATGATGGGTGCATTGGGCGTTCATGATGGCGTCGTAGGCGGCGACTCGGGGACGACGTTGAGTGTTGGAGGTTGCAGCGACTAGGTCTTCAGATCGGCGCTTGCGATCTTTCTGGCCCTGGTTGCCGTTGTTGCCGCCATCCTTCTTAGGATTACGGCTTCCTCCCGCTTGCTTATCTTCCCTTCTATCGGGCCGGTCTTGACGGGCGGCCTTAATGGCGTCATTGGATTTGGCGTACGAGTTCGCCGTCTCGAACATTTGCTTCACCGTCTTCGGTGGTTTGCGCCCGAACTTCCCGATGAGCAGCTCATCACGGACTCCCTTCTGAAAGGCGGCGATGATGATGTCGTCGGTGATATTCGGGATCTTGTTGCGTTTCTCGGAGAAACGACGAATATAATCCTTCAGGGGCTCGTCCGGCTTCTGGATGACGTTGTAAAGGTCAAAGTGTGTGCCGGGCCTCTCGAAGGTACCTTGGAAGTTGGCGATGAAGTGATCCCTCGCTCGCTCCACGAGCCGATTGAGCCTCTTGGCGGGCTCGTGAGCCAATTTCGGCGAGTTTGCGAGGGCCACGGGCGGTAATTGGCCATGGCTTTATTGTCGCCACCGCGCTCGTATGGCAAGGGTGTATACGGTTAGCCAAGATTCGGGGTCGGTCCTTGCCATCGTACCTTTCAATCCCTATGGGCTTAAAGCCACTCGGCCAGTGCACTCGGCGGAGCTCCCGAGTGAAGGCTGGTACTCCGTCGTCGCCGCTGTCGGGTGATCCCCTCCGATCTTCCCGAGTGCGTCGGTCGCGCTCCTGGTAGCGGCGATCGAGGACCTCCCGCAGATCACTCGGCGGGGTCTTCGGTTGGCTGGTTGGGTTGCTGGAGCTATTGCGACGGACGTGGTGGTGGACGGGTGGACGTCCGTGTCGTTTGTGGCGGGAGTCGGCCGTCTGCTCTTGGTACTTCAGCGTGGACATGCGAGGTGGGCCTTTTGGCCTGGTTGTCGACCGAGCCGGCTCGGGCCTCCTATAGTCTCCTGACTTTAGAGGTGGAAGCCGGCTCTTGTCTGGCGTTTCGGCTACAGATTCGGTCGGCCTTCGTGCCGAAGTGGTGGGATGGCCGTTAGCCGTGGCAGCAACGATGGTCTTGATCTTGTCGAGTATAGGAGTCACGTTGGCTGGGGCCGTCTCCATGACGGTATCCAAGAGCGTGAGTGCGGCGACAGCGTTCTGCTGTGGCGTCTGGAAGATGTTGGTGTTGCGAACCCGCGTTTGGAGTATGGCCTCCTGGGCGGATCGTCCGGCTGCACGTAGATCCTGCTTCCTCTTGTCAGCCTCGTCCTTGCGTTGTTTCTCCTCCTCGGCTGTCTTGCGCTCGAGCTCCACCCTGGTTCGTTCTTCTTCGGCAAGCCTTCTGGCCATGGCTGAGTCGGACTCGTCTGGCTCGGCCATGAGGATGTCGAAGCACTTCGGCTCACAGTCCATGCGGCAGTCGGAATTGCCGGCTTCGTCTGAAGGGATGCCGTAGAGGTTGTCGAAGCCGGCGGAGCTGAGGTATCCATTGAGCTCCGAAGATGAGCAGGAGCCGAATGATGGGAGGATGACAGCGACCTCCCTTGATCCTGGATAACCCGGATCTGGATCGTTCCAGTCCGAGTCAAAGCTTGGGGGTGTGGGTTCCTCCGAGCGGGTCGCCGCCGACTCGGGGGAGAGAAGTTTGCTGAAAGTCTCGGCGACGTTTGGTAACCCAAACGGCACTGAAAGGTCTTCATCTGAGTAGGTTGCTTCCGTCGGGGATGCGAGAAGATTGGCGCAGATTTCGGCAGTATTCGGTAATCCGAATGGTGCCGGGTGAAGTTCGTCGTCGGAGAAGGTAGATTGCATCTTGGTCTTCAAGATGTCGTCGAAGATTTCGGCGCTATTGGGGAGCCCAAGTGGCGCCGAGTGGGTCTTTCCTTCCGACTGGTTTGAGTCCGAGTCGAAGGAGGAGTCGTTGAAGAAGTTGGCGGCGAAGTCGCCGAATCCTGAAGGAGATCCCATCACGCTTGTCGGCGAGATTGTTGAAGAAGTCTCGACGCGCGGTCCCCTACCTGGCGCGCCAACTGTCGAAACTTGGTTTCGGCAATATAATTTCTGGGGTCGCAGTCGAGATCGCCAAGCACAATGGGTTAGAAGAAGAAGAAGATTTAGACAGGTTCAGGCCCTCTCGAGAGGTAATACCCTACTCCTGTTTCGGTGGATTTGATCCGCCGAGTGTGTTTATTGATCTCGTGTGTCTAAAGCTCTTGCTTATGAAATCGTATCTCAGATCATATCCCTCAAGGGACGCCCCTTACCCCCCTTATATAGTCTTGGAAGGAGGACTTACAGATCGGAAACCCTATCTTATTCTAAGTTGGTTTCCTCAATCTTACCAAACCGTGACTATAGGCCGATTGCCTGATCTCTACCGGCAATCGTAACACCCAAGTCAAGTTCGGCTTACAGATATGACAGGCGCAATCTATCCCTACCTCCAGTCGGATAAGCTTGCTATGTATATACCCGATTGCCACAATCTCCACAGTTATCGAATTTATTTTTTCTCCAAGGAAGCAGCGGCTAAAAATAATCGGTAAATATAATCTTAAGAAGTACTTCACCTTCACGGGGGTAATCGATAATCGAAATTCAAGATAAATGACACAACCGAGGAAAATAAAAGAAAGGTAGCTAGCTTAGATGGGGGGACAACGAGACTGAGATAAGATTCATTCCTGTGACAATCTATCAACACGAATCAACTCTAGAACGAATATAAACGATCGATAGCATCGGCTAAAGCTATTCTAACTTAGTCGTCTCTCAAGATATGAGGCACGTGGGACCCATCACCCACAGAAAGGGATGAGAAGGGGGCAATAAAATCCACTCCTATGTCCTACTAACTAGAACTAACATGGTGGATTACGTAGGCCATCGGGGCTATCACCACCCGGGGCTACCACACGTCCGTTGAACTAAAAGCAGATCAATAAGCACCGCGCTTGCAACTGTTCGATAAACCAACTCCTGGAGCTCTATTCAAGTGAAGGTTTGTACCAGGATTTGGCGAGAAACCAATCAAGGGAGAGACTAAGGTAAAACAACTATAGTCTAAACTATGAACGAAGGTAGATGAACTAGGATGACATACACCGAGAGCGAAGTCGTAGATGAACATAATTGACTCGGTAAATAAGATAGATTGATAAAGCAAAGTACTTAAGTCTTAAAGAGAGGAAAACTCTAAAGGATACAGGAGCTATTGTTGAAGCTTCCGAAGACTTCTCCGAAATGCTGAGACTAGCTCGAGTTGACTCTAACTCCCAACTACAACTAAACTACTAATACAAAGAGAGTGGCTTGAGCTTGCTCTTGCTGGTGTGTGTGTCAAACATGGAGGGTCCTAATGAATCTCCAATGACGGTTGTGGGGGAACCGCCATCCAAAATCAACATTACAACTGTCATATGAAGGCTATAAGAGGAGGAGGCTTCACTTCATTACACACACACCACAAGAGAGAGTTTCTACACTTCACTCTAAGTCTCTAGGCTAGTGCAGTTAGGTTTTAGGTTAGAGCTTCTACTTGGTTCTCAAGTCGTCATTGGTGTGTTGGATATGGCTATTGTATCCTATTTATCCTATTTATCTATTCAATACATTTATCTTCTCGTATAGTTGAGTATTGTTCTTATGATAGTTGGTTAGTTATATGTTCCATCCATAGTTTATATGACAATTATATCATGGTTAGATGAGTAACTCTATTGCCACGGTCAAGTTTCAATGTGCAATTAGGATGTAGGTATGCTCTTTTGTTAGTCATTGATGCCTGGGGAGGCAAGAGTATATATGGCAATGTAAGCGCGGTACTTAGATTGTTCTATAGACATTGGTTATGGTCATATCCCACGGGTTGTAGAGGTAGGCGGTGTTGACGGTTGTTAAGTACTAATTCTGACTGTCACATACCTCGGGAATAAAAAGGGAATTAGCATCTCTTACATGCATATAGATTTAAAATTAATAAAGTTCCACCTGTCCCTGGAGATTATTTGAATGTTGGTACTTATCCAAAGAAATAAGGTGAAACCAAGCTTACGAGATGATAAAACATAACTCCGACCAATCGACGCTCACCACGTCAGCATCCCATGGATTGAAGGGCCCACATGATAGCTGAAACTGACTCAAAGTGGGACCAAACACGCACGAACCGACTAAAGGGCTCACCCGTCATCCACTGGCCAAAGGTGGTGGCCAATGGCGATGGAATGGGTTCGGCCGAACCAGTCTTGGTTTCCTCGGCTTCCCCCTTCCACGTGGTCACTCCTCATTCACTCCTGAAGGCGGTTATGCATGATTCCCGGGCCCAAACCAACTTAAGCAACCGTCATTGGAAGCTATAAGAGGAGGAGGAGGCTTCACTTCACAACACACACTACAAGAGAGAGTTCCTACATTTCACTCTTAGTCTCTAAGCTAGTGGAGTTAGGTGTTAGGTTATAGCTTCCATTCAGTTCCTAAGTTGTCATCTGTGAGTTGGGTATGGCTATTGTATCTTACTTATCTTGTACAACTTTGATCTATTTAATATATTTATCTTCTCGTATAATTGAGTATGGTCCATATGCTAGTTGGTTAGTTATATGTTCCCTCCAGTTTATATGATAATTATATCATGGTTAAACGAGTAACTCTATTGCCACGATCATGATTAAATGTGCAATTAGGATGTAGGTGTGCTCTTGTCTTAGTCATTGACCGCCATGTGAGGCAAGAGTATCTATGGCAATGTAACTGAGTGCTTAGATTGTTTTATAGACATTGGTTATGGTCATATCCCACGGGTTGTAGAGGTAGGCGGCAGGTGGTGACAGCCCTGTCCGACCTTTGTAATCCTCCATGTTCGGGTATGGCGTAGGGCGAACTGTAAGAGATCGATTCTAGGTGGCAGGGCTGGCCACTAGAGGCGGTACCCCCAAAGGCCTAGGAGCATAGAACTGGGTAACTAACCATAAACATAATTGTTTGTATAATCTGTTAAATTATATTAGAAGTACATTAGGAACTTAGCTCTAATACTATACTTTCCACTTAGCATTAGTATGTTATTTATTAGAATTTCTCTCTGTGTGTCACACTACCTCTTTATCATTTACCTCTTACCCCTACTTAGACTTTGGCATCTCAACTATAACATATGAATATTCATAGTAACTAAGTATTATCTTCTCGACCATCGTCTTCCTTTGGGATAATATATGATACCTCGGAATACTCCTGGGTGAAATGCTACAATGGTGTATTTGTGCGCTTGTGGATTAATCTGTGATCGTAAGAAATATCAACAAGCATTTCTGGCGCCGTTGCCGGGGAAGACATTTGTCTAAGAAGAAATACTAATTATTTGTTTATTGATATGTTTATAGGTTACTTACCTTTGCTCTAGCAAGCTTACCTTTGTATGTTTTCTCTTTTATGTGAAAATAGGGTAGTAGATGACTGGTTTCAACTTGCCCACAATTTACAATCCAAATCCGAAAGAACTTGTGAGAAGAGTTCGACAAGTGAACTGGCAATTAATGCATCATCAAGCTCAATGGCCAAAAAGACCCTCAATGACTTCTTAGAATCCTCGGCTGCCAACGTCCTTACTGGACCAGCTGTCAGCACAGGTGATGCCGGCTTTGTGATCAAGACGGGTCTAATTACTATTGTGCAGACTAACCCATTATGTGGGAAAGCCAACGAGGACGCAAGCGCTCATCTCCAATCATTCCTGGAGATCTGCAACACTTTCACTATCAAGGGAGTCACCCAAGATGTCATTCGACTCCAATTGTTTTAGTTCTCTCTCCATGGGAGGGCGAAACTGTTAACGACCAAATTTGGTAAGCAAATCCCCGAGTTTAAAGCAAGGATTGAAGCGAAATCAAGGGAGCATGCGATTCTCGGAAACAGAGGCCGCGTCGGGTGAGTCTGAATGGGCTAAGGAGCCAGTCGGCTGTGTCCGAGTCAGACAGGGTAGCCGATAGCCGATTTTGATTGGGAAAAGTAGATGAGACCGATCTCGGAAGGAAAGCTTAAAGATAATCATTGAATTCGGTTTCCAAGTACTTCAAAGATGTTGCCATCTACGGATAAGGTCCTATAATGACAATTATATATGTAATTTAGGATATTTTGTATAGTTTCCTTGTGTAACACGACATGGGACCCCGTCCCGGGATATTCCCGTACTGTGAATAGTAGATAAGGATAGAAGTCGTGTCCTACAAGGACTTTGTTGTAACCGGGTATAAATAAGGCCCGAGGGTTTGTTGTAATGAAGGAATTTAACCAACCAATACAATCTCGGCGCATCGCCACCCTTTACTTTTACTTGCAATCTCGACAAGTTCTTGCCTCGCGTTGGGCTGCATCGGGTTTCGATCTCCAAGCAAGGTAATTCCTTGTTACAAGCGGTTTGTGCTATCGGGGTTAGTGCTTCCATCGTCATGACACTCTAATCTCTTTATTGCAAATCTGCTTAATTTATCATATACGTCATATAATCTAGATCAATGCTTAGATCTAACCCACGATCGACTAGCATCTCCTCGAAGGTAACAGCCGATAGGGTTAGATCTTGGGGTTGATTTGGGTTATATTGCGTATCCACCATCTTGAAATGTTTTCATTAGCTTATATAGATCTCGTGTTTCTTTTTGTACTTAATGCTGCATCAGTTTGATCTATTAAGTCGCTTTTAGAACCATATAGATCTATTCGGCACAATGACTGCTAGTAGAGATAGTATCGGAGTTTCAGCCGATCTTACCCGTTTTAGCCATCTTATATGTTTTATTACTGCTAGATGTGTTAAAGTCGCCTTTTATATTAAGATCTTAGTCTAGTTAAATGTTCTAAGCCTGACATCAATCTATTAAGTCATCTTAACAACCGATTGATCCTTGTCTTGTGTATTTGGCCCAGATTAATATCTTAGTATAAAACTGAATCGGAGTACTAGCCGATTCACATTAGGTCTACGACATCGGCTAAGGTTATAAATATATACAATTATTATACTAATATGCTTTTAGATATAAGTGATTTATATTGTCTCGGTATGCTACCGATCTATCCCGATCACTTAGTCTAAATGTGCTTTGGGATAGTAATTGAGTATTATGGATATCTATAGCCGATCGAGTAGGAGCTAATCTTAACCAAATTGTCTATTTCTTGTTTCTTGTTGGTTACAGGATCAAACCAACTGACATGCCCTAAACACCGAAGGCAATCCAATTTGGACCTGCCCTAGAGCTAAGCAGATCTCTCAGGCCAGTGCATGGGAAAATTTCTCATCAACAGAAACAGTGGTTCTACCCGAACCAAAGTGTTGTCAGCTCCTGGGACAAATGTTTCAACGCGTTCCTCACGAAGTTCTTCCCGATGGGTAAAACCAATGCACTTCTTGGAAGAATTTCAAGCTTCCAGCAAGCGTCAGACGAGTCAATCCCTGAAGCATGGGAGTGTTTCCAAGAGTACATCTTGACTTGCCCTCACCACGGGATGGATGATTGGCTCATCATTCAAAACTTCTGCAATGGGTTAACTATGGTTGACTGTGATCATATTGAGAAGATGGTTGTGGGAGGAGTCTTCTTCTCGTTAACTATTGCTAACGCGACGGAGCTGATTGAGAAGATGGTCTCCAACCAAGGGTGCAGCGATGATCATCTCCAAACCCGTAAGATGGGCATGCATACCGTTAAGGAAACTGACATGCTCGTCGCTAAATTGGACCTCCTATTGAAGAGATTGGACGACAAGGCCGAAGGAATGAACAACGTCCAAGCTATTGATGCTCGCATGACGTGCGAGATATGCGGCAACACCGGTCACTCGGGGAGTAATTGCCTCGAGTGCCACGAAGACGCATGCTATATGAACAACAATAATGGGTATCGTCCACAAGTAGAACAAGGGTGGAATCAACAATGCCCTTATTATCAAGGAGATAACAACTCTTCCCACAGTTTTAATTAGAATTAACCGTCCTTGAAAGATCTTGTCTTAGGCTAAGCTAAAATTAATGAAACCATGTCTAAAACATTAGCTGCCAACAACAAGATTTTAGAAAGCATAAATGCTAAAATGGAAGGTCTTTCTTCAGCAATCAAAAATCAATTGAGCTTTAATAAAATGTTAGAAACTCAATTAGCTCAATTAGCTGCTGTTGTCCCATCATTTGAACCGAGGAAGATTCTGGGTTAACCAAAACCTTCCCTAGAAAATGTTAGTGCGGGATCACACGAGGGGGTAAAACCATACGCAATCCGCCAAATCCTAACAATGCAGGGAAAGCAAAGGAGAATGAGAAGGAAGATGGACCATCCAACCATCAAAATCAAGTACATGTGGGAAATACGATTCCGCATGAGTTCTATGGTACAACCCTATTGTCGTTCCCTCAGCCCAACAAGAAGCCAACCGTGGATGAGCAATGCGCTGATTTTGTTGAGGTCATTCAGAAAATCAACATCAATGTTCCTCTGCTTGATGCGATGCAAGTTCCAACTTATGCTCACTATCTCAAGGACATCATCAACAACAATAGGCCGATGCCAACCATGGAAATTTTAAAGCTAACAGAGGAGTGTAGTGTAGCTATACTCAACAAACTTCATGAAAAGAAGAAAGATCTGGGGTGCCCAACAATCACTTGTTCAATTAGGGCACAACAATTCGACCACGCCCTATGTGACCTTGGAGCAAGCGTCAACGTTATGCCTAAGGAAGTATTTGATCGACTGAGCTACACCACTCTATCATCAACTCTGATGCAACTATAGCTGGTCGATTCTTCGGTCCGGTACCCGACGGGAATTGCCGAAGATATTTTGGTGAAAATCTGGGGTTGCTTCATTCCTGTTGACTTTGTTGTGCTTGACATGGATGTCAATAAGAGAACACTCCTCATCCTTGGGCGACTGTTCATTAGCATCGTGGATACCCGCATCGATGTGGGAGCTGGAGAAATCCGACTCCACATCAATGGAAAAGCGGAGAAGTTCGACTTCCAACCTAGGGCGAAATAATGCTCAATCATCAGGATCAAATATGGGCCGAACACAAGGAATACTAAAGAGGTCAAAGTAAAACCCCCGAAAAAAGGACAGCCTCATCATGTTCATGATGAAATTCCTGGAAAAGGGAGTTACCGTCTGTCGATAGGATAGTCGGCAATCCTCCAAGGGGGCTACCCGAGGATGTAAATGAGGAGTGGTCGAGGTGTCTCACCGATGGATCTTATGGTCGACTCAAGTATCAAACGAGCCAAAGACAAGGAGATTTATACTGGTTCAGCCCTACCGAAGGATAATAGGCCTACGTCTAGTGTCTGGTGTTCTTTGATGGGGTGGAGTATGAACTAGGATTACAATGGCGAGTGTTCTTGGAGCTTAGAAAGAAGCAGGCCAAGACAGTCTAAGAGATTCTCCATCCTGCTCTTGGCCCATCCTGCCCTCCCTTTTATAATCCAAGGGGGTAGTTACAAGAGGACTTGGAGGCCAAGAAAGCTAAGACTAAAGATCTAAAAAGTAAGCACAAACAACATCTAAAAAGGTACATAGAGATCCCTCTGGGTCCTACGCGCCGTGGGTGCCTTGTGCCTTATCCTGCCTTGGGATCCGTTCTTTGCATGTACCACCTGTCCAGCCTTGTCGGGGGACGTCATCTTCTGCCGGGTTGTCCCCTCCTTGCCTTCTCAGTGAGCCTTGCAAAAGCAAACATTCCTTCTCGAAGTGGCCTAATGTCGGAACGATGAGTTGAGGTCGATATAGAGGACACCAAGGTCGGTCTGGGGGGAGGTTGGGGCATCCGACCCTAGGATGAGGTCGGGCTACCGACTCCGTCCGAGGACTTTCGGTCTGACCTCAGTTACCCTTGAGTCTGTTCTATGAGGTATCCTGGGGTGACACCCCCCATAGCAGCCCCCGAGCCTAAGGGTGAATGAGACATCAACCTAAGGGTTAATGAGACATCCATCCTTGGGGTCCAAGTTCTTCGTGGCTGCCGTCTTCAGCAGGTTCCCAAAGCGCTTCGACTGGGCTTGGGCAGGTGTAGCACCCGAGCCTAAGAATGAATGTGACATCCATTCTTAGGGTCCAAGTTTCTTCCCGGCCGTGGACTTCAGCAGATTCCTGAAGCCTCTTGACCATGCTTCGGCAGGTGCACCGCCCAGGTGTAGCCCTCGTGCATGGGGTCGGATGGGACATCCGAGCCTAGGGTCAAGCCAGATGTTCTATTTTTCCTTCATTTGTTCTCGGACTAAATCTTCGTCGGGAGACCGATGCTAGACGGCGAATTCGGCCCGTCGTAGCTCGGAGGAAGGTGGTAACTTTGGCGAGGCCATAGCCCGGAGGCTAATGGCGGCTGGTAGGCTCGACAAACCTTCTGCCCAGAGGCTGAAAGTGGGTGCCGAGCTTGTTGGGACTACGGTCCGGAGGCTTATGGTAGTCCCAAAGCCGACTTAGTCATAGCCCGAAGGCTAACGACTGAGTCAACGAAGCCATAGCCAGAAGGCTGACGGTGACCGACGAGCTCGGCAAGTCGATTGCCCGAAGGCCTGTCGTGGTTGCCGAGGTCATCGGGACTACTGCCCGGAGGCCCTCGGCAATCTCGAGGCCAACTTAGTCACAGCCCGAAGGCGGATTACTCAGTTGGTGAAGCTGTAGCCCAGAGGCTGACGACGGTCGCTGGGAGATGAAGGAAGATCCGAAAAAACTTGGTTGTCGATCGGTCGCCGACCCTGAGTGTGCACTGCGCACATGGGCCCCTAACAGTTTGAACAGAACGCTAGTCACATCTCATTAACCAAGAGTACGCAACGGCTGATGAGACCGCAGATTCCCCACTTTCCCCAATGGTTCGCGGATCCAGCTGTCAAGATTTGTCCTTTGAGGAAAGTGGCGTGTGTAACAGCAGTTTCTTCAGGGCATGCAACCGAAACCACACGGGCGCCGTTGACCGCCCCCAAATTATCGACCGCTCTGATCCTCAATTGAGATGAAGTGGTGGTTAAGGAGGCGAACAGGCCGAATCACCTCGGATGCTCCGCGCACGCCTTTAATGGTGCCGCACGTTTTCCGAAGGTGGCACTTCTAGGACCGTCATTGCCCCCCCTTCTAAACTCAGTCATCTTGCCTTCTTCCTTCTTCATGCCTTCAGTTTGCCGAAAAGATTTCAAGACTTCTGCCCTCGAGCTCCTGCGTCTGCTCCTTAGCCTTCCACCACCTCCCAAAGGAAGACTGTGGTCTTGAAGAGAATACTAAGATGCCATGGATATTCATAAGCTATAGATGAGATACCTTAGTCCAGACAGTGGTAAGATAATCATATGTTTAAGGTAGTGTGACACACACAGAAGAGTGCTAGAAAAATAATACACTAGTGCTAAGTGGAGAGTAGTAATTAGAGTCAAGTTCCTATAGTTCTTATAGTCAAAGTACATAGTTTAATTAATTATTCTAGTCATGCCTAAACCCAGTTCTATGCTCCTAGGACTATGGGGGTATCGCCGCCCAGTGGCCCAGCCTGCCACCATGAAGTGATCTCTTACCGTTCGCCCTACACCAAATCCGAACATGAAGGAATATAAAGGACGGACAGGGCTGTCACCACCTGCCGCGTACCTCTCACCCGTGGGAAGCGGCCATAACCAATGTCTATGAAATAATCTAAGCACCATGCTTACATTACCATAAATACCTCTACCTTTCATGAGAAAAATAAAGGCAAACCTACATCCTAATTGCTCATTGGACCATGTCCGTTGTAATAGAGTTACTCGTCTAAACACAGAAAGACTATAAATTAAACTAATAATGGAACTCTTATCTACTAAAGCATAAGAAGTACCACAGTCATATGCACTAGAATATAATATCTTTATTAAGATCAAAGTCATACAAAGGAACAAGAGTACTAAAGACATACCCGAATTTCGAAGGCGACTCGGGAACCGAAAAGAACTCTAAACTACTTCCTAACTCCACTAGCCTATATGACTAAGATAGTACTTGTAGGATCTTCTTCTTGTGGTGTCTATTGAACCGAATTGAGCTTCACCCTTTTATAGCATCCCAATGACGGTTGTATGGCGGTGTCCTACCGCCATAGCCACCTTACCGACCTTGGAAGCAAATGAGGAACGCCACGTTGAAGTTGGTGGCGATTGGACTCAGGGTTGGTTCGGCCGAACCCCCATAACCACCATTCGCCACCGCCTTTTGCCAGACACTGACTTGTGGGCCCATAGGGCGGTTCCCAGTGGTTTGGTCCCATCCTACGTCGGTTTCACCTGACTTGTGGGCCCTCTGATCCGCGGGAAACCTGCGTGGCGATCACCGATAGGTTGAAGTTGTGTTTCTTCACCACACGAGCTTTACTTTGCTTCGATTAAGTGATAAATGTTCCTGCAAGCATCTAAAGTCCAAGGACATGTGGAACTTTATTAATTCTAAACCTAAATGTCAGTAGCGGACGCTAATCCTCTTTTATTTTCAAGGTCTGTGACGGTCGGAATAGTTACTTAATGACCGTCAACACCAACCGCCACTAGCTTTCGGGCTGTGGCTTTACCGACTCAGTCGATGGCCTTCGAGGCACCCCTTGATCGGGGACGGGACTACCGTGAGCCTCCGGACAATAGTCCCAACCGACTCGTCGACCGTCACTAGCTTTCGGGCTGTGGCTTTACCGACTCGAGCGATGGCCTCCGAGCAACCCCCCGGTCGGGGACGGGACTACCGTGAGCCTACAGGCTGTAGTCTCGACCGACTCATCGACCGCCACTAGCTTCTCGGGCTATGGCTTTACCGACTTAGGTGATGGCTTCCGAGCCACCCCCGGTCAGGGACGGGACTACCATAAGCCTCTGGACAGTAGTCCCGGCCGAATCGTCGACCACCACTAACCTCCATGTTGTGGCTTTACCGACTCAGGCGATGGCTTTCGAGCCACCCCCCGGTCAGGGATAGGACTGCCGTGAGCCTCCGGGTAGTAGTCCCGACCAACTCGTCGACAGGCACTGGCCTTTGGGCTGTGGCTTTGCCGACTCAGGCGATGGCTTCCAGTCCACCCTCCGGTCGAGGTTGGAACTACCCTAAGCCTCCTGGTGGTAGTCCCGACCAACTCGTCGACCGCCACTGGCCTCCGGGCTATAGCCTCCTCAACTCAGCTGGCAGCCTTTGGGCCACAAATAGGGGCAACTCAGGGACTGCCATATGCCTTCGGATAGCAGACCCATTGAACCCAACAACCACCACAAGACCCCGAGATGCGAATAGATCGGAAGAGGAATAAAAAGCAATCCTACAAACTGGACCCTAGGCTTGGATGTACCATCCGATCCTAGGCTTGGAGGCTACAACTGGCAGGTGCACCTAGGCGGTGCACCTGCTGAAGCTCGAGCTACAAGATTTCGGGAACCTGCTGAAACCTTGTCATAATGCCTCAGGGACCCACTGAAGATGATGACGAAAAAGACCTTAGATCCTAACAATGGATGTCTCCTTTGTCCTTAGGCTCGGTGGCTGCTGTGGGGGGTGTCACCCCGGGGTAGCACTTGGACCATAGTTAAAGTCCAGCTGAAGTCGGATTGCGAGTCCTCGGGACGTGGTCGGGCGCCTGACCTCCCTTCGTGGTCGGCAGTCCCGACCTCCCCCCGGGTCAGACCTCGGCACTACTTTCTCGACCTTGACTCCTCGACCCGACCTCCGTCCTCCTCAGGACAAGACTTGGTTTGCAAGGATAGCTGAAGGAGGTAAGGAGGGGACAACCTGGCAAGGAATGATGTCACCCAATAGCACAGTACAGGTAGTACCTGCAGAGGAGGGATCCCATGACAAGATAAGGCACAAGACAACCACGACATGCAAGACCCGGAGGGATCTCTATGTACCTTTTCAGATGTTGTTTGTACTTACTTTTTAGATCTTTAGTCTTAGCTTTCTTCGCCCCCAAGTCCCTTGTAACTGCCTCCCTTGGACTATAAAAGGGAGGGCAGGACGGGCCAAGAGGAGACACACACACACCCACAAATAGAAAGAAATTGCTGAGATCATAGCTTTTTCTTGGCTAGCTTGCTCTAAGCCCCAAGAACTCACATTTGTAATCCCAGTTCATCATTCACCCAAACAATTGTCACGTACCCAAAATCTAGGGTCAACGAAATTTTGCTCAGACAAAATAAAAGTGAGGTTTCTCAACTTTATGAACAAAAAATTTTTGTTTTCTAACCTAGGTTAAAGAAACTTGGCCTATATGCCCAATTAAAAATGTGAGGACCAAGATTTCTCTTTTCTAACTAAGATGGACCAACCTAGGCCTTTGCATGGTAAACCCAATTTTAGAACAAATTAAAAACCTTTCATTTATAACCTAGGACGAAGGTGCAAGCTCATGTGGATGCATGTATACTAACATAAAGCCTACCATGACTTTGGTCATTTGCGTGTAATTAGATTCTCGATTTTGCATTTCATAATAGGACTCATGGCAACAACCTAAACGGGTTGAAATTCACCCAAACATTTTAATAGGCGCGTGATGCAGAGTAAACACCTAAAACTAGGGAGGCTATCCTAATTTTCCAGGTTAAACCATAGAAGATAAAATCATGGAAAACTTTATGTAGGTACCAAATGTTATGTTCAACTTAACATAATTTTTGTGCAAATTAAAAACTAGTTTTGATGCCCCAAACAAATTAAGCAAAACAGACACATAATAGGCTAATTAATAACTTTAATCGGCTAAAATGCCAACTTGCCGAAAAGATCATTAAAATGCACACAATTACATACATGAAATATTTTATTCAAATACTAGTATAAAAACCATGAACAAATATAATTTTTCTAGAATTTTCTCCTCGGTTTAGACCCTATAAAAATTCAAACAATTCCCTAAATACCCTATCTAAAATTAATTTTTGGGAACAAACCACTAATTATTTTTGAGTGCAACCAAAGAAAATGGAACCTAGAGATGACCATTTACCCTAGTAAAATATTCACCAATTTACCAAGCCCACAGATTAAGTTATTAAGCTCCAAAGTTTAGAGAGAGAGATAATTTCAAAAATAAAGCAAAAATCACTTTCACTTGTGTTCCTACCCGCCCACTCTCCATTGCCTAGCACACCACGTCTTGGACCCACTTGGCAGCCACATTGGGTCGCCCTCACCCTGTGACAAAACCCAAACCAACCGACAATGCTAGGGAGCACAAAGAGAGCGCGGGAGGGCGAGCCGCCGACGTGCTCGACGGGGTCCGAGGACGTGGCCACGCCGAGCTCATTTTCTTCTCCCCCAAGCGGCACCGTCTCACTTCCTTCTCATCCTAGCACTGAGCCAACCAAGGGAAGAAGCTTCAGTTGCTCCCTTCTCCCTCACTCCCATCGTCGGCCACCGGCAAGACGCCATCACTGCCGTCCAACGGGTTGTCTTCATCGCCAACTCCTTCCCATTCCATATCCACCTCATCAAGCCGATCGTTTTCTATCTTGACATGCTCTTCAATCGTGCAGCGGATCAATGGGAACAAGGGCCACGCCGATGACGTCTTAGGTCGTGCCCCGAGCGCCACCGCCATGGCAACCTCGGCGTTCCGACCGCCTTGAATCACCCCAAGGCGAGCCACTGCGCCATCAGCACCGCCTTGACCTCCTCTTCGAGATGCCCCAAGAACCATAGCCATTGATCAAGTGAATGCGTAGATCGGCCGTCACCTCCCTCAACTCTGGCCGTCGGCCGCCACCTCTGTTCCATGCTATTCCGGTGAGTCCCCAGCCGATTCCTCGCATGTATAGCATCCTTAAGACATCATTACTCCATACCACACCATCCCTTGACGTACCCAAGGCCAGGTGGAGCTGCCGCCATTCGGGTGGAAGGCGACGTCGCCGCCAAGCCAACCCCAAAGCGACCGCCGGTGTCCAAGCATCACTAGCCCACACGTGACTACAAGTAAGCTTCTAGGAACCTTAAAGACTCTCATGTATGTGCTGGTTTGCTCTAAAATGAGCTAGAGCTCGACCTGCAACATCCACCCGAGCCGCCTCGCCGCTTGCGCCGTCGCTGCCCTTGATTCCGGCCACCACCATAGATAAGAAGGCCACCGATAGCTTCGCCACCACTTACTCTTTATTTTCTCTTTTGGTTGCTTCCTCAAATTCGCCGCCGCCGCCGCCGCGAAGCATGCCGGTCGCCGCAGCCTCTGCTCCACCGTGCGGCACACCGCTGACATGTGGGCCCGACCAAATCAGGCACCGAGGACCACCATTAGCAACAAATTTTAAAGTTCCAAGGACTATTTAGTAAAAATATAGTGCATGACATGTGGACCCAAGGACCTGAAAACAAGACCTTGAACTCGGAGGGCCTTTTAACAAACTTTAAATAGTCACATGCTAAGGACCACGGGACATATTTGCTGAGACCCGAGGGGCCACTTTGCAAGGCGGCCAGCCACTAACATGTGGACCCCCTGATCTCAGAATTTGAAAATGCAAGAGAAAAACAACTACAGCACTCTTATTCCAACCAGAAAAATGGTTAAACTTGTAAAATCCATATAAAATCCAATCTAATTCCTTTTTGGATGAAACAAATTTCTGTGAGCTCATAAAGAGGTAAACTTTAATTTAGAGCTATAAAACTTGGCACTTACAATACATATTTACTCTCAAAAATTTAAATAAGGAAAGTCACACCTAGGGACTATACAAACTTATAAAATCCCTAGAAAATTCAATTTAACCTATTTTTGCACAAACTCAAATTCTACAGGTCCACCAACTTATACACTCTATTTACGAAAAAATAAAAACATATAGATCCTTTGTACCAAATACCCCTAAAATTATTAATATTAAAATGATGTGATTTTGATAAGCTGAAATTTAGTGATTTAATTAAAACTCATACTAACTCCTTTTTGAGTAAACCTAAATTCTGTAGAACCACCAAAACATGTACTTTCAAAGTATGAAATAAAAATATATGCTCACTGTGTAGTAAGATCCCCTAAATATTTAAATAAGGAGTAAGCAACCTAGGGCACACCTTCACTTACACAATTTGTAGAAAATTCATCTTTCACCCTTTTAAAGAGACCTTAATTTCTATAAGTCCAGCAAGTAATAAACTTCATTTAACAAAAATATAATATGGCAACTCATACATCAAACATGTAGGGAAACTCTGAACAAGAAGACCTAAGTGCAAACCACCCTAAATAAGCTAAACACCATGATTATGTAAATATGCATATACATAAAATTGAACCCTAACCTAAGTAAAATAGGATAGAACATATTGGACCAGTGGAACCTTAAGATCCATCCCTAGTTACCCAAACATAGTACCCATAGCTCACAAAACCATCCCTAAGTTAATATATAAAGTTCTAAACACAAGAACACCCGTAGTTCATAGAAAGTATAGCAAAACAACCCAAGTCCTAGAATCATTAACTAAAATTAGAATTGGTTAACCAAATAGTTTATTTTACGCATCATGAACATGATGGATCAGGTTCTGGACCCAAAATCCCTAGGGCCACACACGTTGAACACTATAGGCCTAGAACACGTTATAACTTGTAAAATGCATAGGAAATTCTTAATAACTCTAAACATTGTGAAACCAAATATGTTAGCCTTAGAAAACCTATCTACACCCCTCTGTGAAGTAAAATTAATAAAAATCAAATTAACCCTATGCCGCTACGACCCGAGGAAATTTCTAAAATACATAACTCCTAACTGAAATAGGATAAGTTAAAAATTCTTTCACCTAAATTCATTTTAAACCAGTAGCTACTCAATATGTGAAAATCATACATTTTAGAGCATTTTGGATTTTCACCTATTTTCGGTATTTTAAATGCATACCGTTTATCTTGTGTAGACGATTGCGTAAACGGAGGAGTGGAAGGTGTACTAACATTTTCTCTAGAACAAGGCAAGTTCTTGACCCCCCTTTGAACACGTTGAACCCATGTTTTCGGGCAATGTATTTTGTTTGTGAAATTCTTGCATGCGTATTTTCCCATAACGCCGCTTTTAAAATAAGTTTGGTAGAGACATCCTTAAAATTTGCATGAGACCTTTTCAGAATACTCCCTTGCTATTTTGAACCCTAGGAAATAAATTAAAGTACTCATATGAAAATATGTTATGCTTTATGAAAATGATATGCTTAGCCTTGCTTAGCATTATTCGAAAAATAGGCATGTATTGATTTTCTAAACTCTTTGGAAAGAACTTTTGTGTGTTCTGAACTAAATGGGGAGAAACCCCAATTATTTGCAAAACAAAGTCAAAACTTGATTTTTAGACTTGGGCGGCAAGTGGTATGCGATTGATGTATTCGTATACCGATAGGGGAAGTGTTTGCCCAAGTCTATTAAGGACTGAACTACGTGTCATTCATTGTGTATACCGTACATCCACATGCGCTAGTATGGGATAGCCTTAGCCGAGCAATCTATTTAGCACCTAGCCTTGCATTATGGTAGGTCGAAGTGTATGGGTTCGGATAACCCAGAGGAACTTCCTATTTACCGCCGATGTGGTAGTTTAGGCGACTTAGTCTATCCAATACAACGATATCGTGCCACGTGGGTAGGTTCTTGTTGTGTCCGCCACCACGGCGTTAAGTTAAGGCGTGGGCCCGCCACTTAACGGTTCTAGGTCTTATTCCAGAATGACCTAGGATGGAGGAAACACATATCATGCTGGTGCAAGGCAAGGGACTAAGTTGTGTAAAGACTACGTTATGACCTCTAGATCGCACTCAACGTGAAGAGTGTGATAGAGTCTTGCAAACTCAAAACAAACTAGAGTGTTCATATCATGTGGGTAAAACTATACAAACTCTGCAGAGTTAATAAAAACTAATCAACTAGCTGTGCTCACGGTCATGAGCGACATGATGATATGCTATGGGTATAATTTTGTGATTTTTCAGAAGTGTTCTTGAAACTAAATGTTTTGAGTTAATTGCAATATTGTTTTATGTGATACAATTGATTTACTCTCTGACGTGTGTAAAGGCATGGTGATTATCTACTTAATTATGTTGTGACCATGCCATGTTTAGTGAAGTTTTACACATTGCTACAAATACCCGTCTTAAATTACATTGCAAATGGCTTGTGAACTAAAATTAGCTTTATGCTAAAAATTGAGTCTACAAATAGTCTTCCTTTGAAGTAGAGCTGTCATGTACTTAGGTTCAATAGTGCGCTTGCCAGTATATTAACTTGATTAATGTACGACTCTTGCCACCGGAATATCCATTTTGTTTGCGGATTTTAGACTTAGTCTTTTTGAGTGATGCGGGAAATCGATGCTTCTTTTAAGATTGAACTTAACGGGGTAAACCCCTAGTCGATGTGCTTGTGGAATGGGTAGTTAAGGCACCACTATTCGCTGTACTCGATTATTTATTTATTTGGCCGGTCGGCCTATGTAATTATCTAATTGTTGTAATCCTTTAAGTTACATTCAATTTAAGTGTATTCGCTTTGTATATTCATGCTTGTGATGAAAATATGAATCTAGGGCACATCCTGGGAGCTAGATTCACATGAGTATGAGTTAGGAATATTTGAGACGTTGTAGATCTTTAGCCATTTTGTCAAGTCTCCGAGTGTGTAACACATCTGGTCGCCACCTTCGAGTGGTTTGATGGGCACACTTCAGGCTGAAGTTGACTGGCAGGCTAAAGGCTCAGCAATGTCTCACTTATCCCTCTCATGGGACATCGGATGTTTCGTTTTACTTGACATATGAGTTGAAGCATTTAAACTCATATTGCGAATAGAATGGAGGGTCCGGGGTGTCTCCGATAACAATGAACACTGGACATAGGCCTATTATCCTTCGGGAAGGCTGAACAAGTATAAATCTCGTGTCTCTTATTTTCTTGGCCTGTCTTAGTGTCTCAAGTCGACCATCAGATCCAGAGAGGAAGCACCTTCCCGACCACTCACACTTACCTCCTTGGGCACCCCTCTTTGAGGATTGCCGACCCACCCATCGACAACCTTTTTCATAGCGGGTCGGCGCATGAAGAGTCTGCCTTCCATTCACCTCGTGTACGACCCTCGATGTCGAGCGACTTGGGAACTCAACAGAGGGATCTGGAGAACTACCCAGTCAAGCTCGAACAACTTAGTCGAACACATCAGGCAAACAGGTTGACGGGGGAGATCAACGATCAATCGACGCGTGTATGATCATTGTGGCTAAGCGGTGGAGCCGGCGGAACGGATTTTGGGGGATCTCAAGTCAAGCTAGGGCCGTTAATCATTTACGCGAAGGGTGATCGCGATGTCGATGACCAAATAATCGATACGTGTCCGATCCTCGAAGTAGAGCGGTCGGGCCATCAACGACCTCGGTCCGGGTGGTCACCGTGTCAAGCCCTTATTGTCTTAGTCATTTACACGGGATATAGTAGTTGAGAGCCCCGAGCTAACTCGGCGGCACTTGACTAAAACACGATAGACCTCGACCCTAGCCAGCCTTGGGGAGGGGACCGGCCCCTGGCCCGAGGAACATCAGGCCTGTTGACGGTCACTATCACCCAAAATCCGACTGTCAACTCCTGCATAAGTGGAACAAACTTGGCACATCAACGTAGCGGTAGGAGTTATTAACTAAACTTTTCCACTAGTGTTGGTGAATATTTGTATGCAGGTGATTAATGAGAGAAAACACACTTGCCATGCGACAATACGCACCTTCGGACAATCGGACACGTTTACACGGATTGGAGGCCCCATATGTCAATCAAAACCCACTAGGCAGCCTCCTGGCAAAAGAAGAGGCCGGGAGGTAGGCCGAAATCGGCCGAACTCCCGGTTCAGCCGAACCGACTTCGGCGCCCACCATCTCCTTTCACGTGGACAGTCCAGTTACTCCCCAATGGTGGTTAGGGGTTATGACGGTTGGAAACCGACCTCAAACCGCCATTTGGTGCTATGTAAGGAGGTCACCTCACTCCAATCAAGACACCTCCAAGAAGATTAAAGCTTCACTCCAAAGGCTTAGCGAATAGGTTAGAGTGTGAGGGGGAACTCCGAAAGGAGTGCCCCAAATGTCAGAGTTTTCTCCGAGGGGTAGTTCGGAGGAGTGCCGGGAGTCCTGGTACCGACCTTCGGCCTTGTACCTCAATGAACGCTTTCTTCAATAAAGTAAGTGTTTGTGTTTACATTGGTTGTTAAGCATTTACATTGAGTACTTTACTTTACTTTAATTTTGCTTGCGGGATCACCAACCTAAGTTGAGTGCTCTAGTGCTAAGACCCATGATTAAGACAGGTGTTCTTGCACAAGGCTAGAGTTGTATTCGGTAGTTTAGACGTGGTGTCTAGGCTAGAGTTTACCTTTGTGTGCCTCATACTCCACGAGTGAGAGGTAGGTGGCAGGTGGTGACAGCCCTATCCGTCCTTTGTATTCCTCCACGTTCGGGTATAGGTAGAGTTGTAGGACGGAGTCACTCGACATACCAGGTGTGAGCCGGCGCCGAAAGAAAGCAAGAGAAAAGCTAAAGTAATTTACTTGCTTCTTAGAGCCGCAACCATGGTAATCCTCTCTATACCTTAGCCTACCTAATCTTGGATGTCCTTGGATGATCCTTTCTCTTTGATAATCCCTACCGTTCCTTGGATTCGATATCCCTTGGAATACTCCCTGGGTGAAGTGCTACAACGGTATTCTGTGCGCTTGCGGATTTTATCTATGGTCGTCAGAAATACCAACAAGCATTCTGGCGTCGTTACTGGGAAACGGTTGTTGATTTATCCTAGAGCCTAGGTCATCCTCGTATCTTTTTATTTTTCTTTTCCCTTAGATTATGGAGCAATATATCCTAAGACTATTCGCTCCAAAGGGCGAGTTCTTTGAGCCACCATCTTCTCCCGAGCCAATTCTTCATCTAGCTTTGAACTCTGCTCTGGCTTTATAGCCATGGTTCGGGAGCAATCCTTCTCTCGGCGCGATCATGAAAACCCACACCATCATCTGTGAGAGTTCGAGCATTTGTGTTCATGCCTAATGATTCTGGGCATGACACAAAGAACTTTGAAGTGGAAGTTGTTTCCCTATTTCGCTACGCGAAGCAACAGTACGCTCTTACCGTAGAGAGAGCAAAAGGTGAGTGCGAAGAACTTAGAGACAAATTCGGCCTTGACTTCTTTATCAGACATCTTGCGGCAATTATGGGTCCGCCGAGCCGTGTAAAAATATATGCTGTCCAAAACACGGTCCCACCGGGCGTGCCAAAAATGTGTTGATGAGAAAAATCAACACGCCACCCTAGGAGATCTGCTTAGCTCCAGTGCAGGTCCTAGAATCGATGAATCACGGGCGTGCAAGTCAGTTTGATCCTGCCACTGACAAGATATACAAAATAGCAGAGCATAAATCATATTGGCCGATAGACCGATAATCAAAACAGTCGATCTGTTGATAGCCGATTGTGTGATTCCAGCCGATGTCGATGTCCAGATAACTCGTCGGCTGAAACCTCAGCGAAACCCTTATAGGTAGCCATCAGGCAGGCTAGAGACTATGGTTCTAATCACGACTTAGTAGGTCAAACTGAATTGATGCAGCACTAAGTATGAAAAAAACGCAATATCTAGACAATCAAGTCTTTGATAATTTTCAGGGTGGTAGATGACTAAGCTAATCTAATCTAATATAACGATTTAGCCGATATCAGCAGAAACCCTAAATGAGAGACAACCGCTAGAGCTAAATCGAGATACTAGGACTAGATTAACAGAGACATAATAAGACCGGCTAACCCTCCGGTGAAACATTAGCATGAACCTATCGGCTTAACAAGACTTAGATTACTAATGACAATCTAGTTGGTCGAACCTAACCGATGCAACACGAGATTGTATATGATAATCTAATACTCGATAAGCCGATAGATCTATCTAATGTGATGGGTATAACAGATCTACCTAAAGCAACATTACGTTTACAAAAACATCGACTTGATCAAAATATCGGACCTAACCGAGAAAGTCCTAACTAAGCCGATGTATCTATGAATGGTAACGAAACTAAAGATAGATACAATATACCTGGGCCGGCAGGACCTTAGACTTACCCCTTCACCGGAGATCGAAGCCGATGCAGCCCCGCGTCGGGTGCCAAGTCTCGCCGGATGATGAACAAAGTGTAAAGGTAAAAGGTGGCGATTCGCCAAGTTGTATTGATCGTGAGATGATTACATGAAACCCGGGCTTACATATTTATACCCATGGACTAACAGAGCTCTTAACAGATTACAAATCCAAACTTTCCTAAAGATAAAAGAAAACAAATCGAATCCTTACCGGATACTAACACACTTTCCTAAAGATAAAATAGGAAAATAACAAACTCTTCCTAATTAATAGATACAATTGCTTTTTTAGGACTCTATCCTTATAGGGAAATCCTCATGAAGCACATCATCTTGATCTGACGGTGTCTCCAATATTGTCATACCGGAATTGGCTACATCGGCTTGCCTTGTCCGATTCGGTATCAGCCGATGGACACCTTAGCCGATTCGGGCTTTGGGGCTTACCAAATTCTAGCGTTAACACCAGGTTCTTAACTCTTATCCAATCCGGCCCCGAACTGTCTCTACCCTACCATGTGTTGCAGCTTTTTTGGTCAGGTCTTGGCAAAGAGTCTGCCCTATACCTTGATATTGCATCCGGTGGTTCATTTTCACATAAGACTCCGATGGAAGGAAGGGAAATCCTAAGTCATATCTTAGAGAACACCTCCTTCGTCGAAGATTATCGTGAATCACAACCGGCGGTCAAGGAAAGCGATAAGGATAATTCACTAGCCGAATCCAATGCTTTACCTTGCATATCTCAGGATCCGGCTGTAGAAACCTCACCCAAACCGGGAACACCGAAGGATGAAGAAATTCAATCTTAGGAGTTTCCCTTTAATTTCGAGGATGATCTTTTCGAAGATTATGGAAATATCTCAAAATTCTTCTGCAAAAAGAGACCACCCGTTCTAGTTCCTCCTCCTATGCCTCTCGAGGATAAATTCCTTAGAGAGACCGTGAAGGGATTAACGTCCATTATGAGCCATGAGTGGTTGAAAGAGTGTGAATTATCGTATGAAGCAATTCAGATATTCACCTTCGTAGAGATATCCTGAAAATTTGCATGAGACCTTTTAAGAATACTCCCTTGCTGTTTTGAACCCTAGGAAATAAATTAAAGTACTCATATAAAAATATGTTATGCTTTATGAAAATGATATGCTTAGCCTTGCTTAGCATTATTCGAAAAATAGGCATGTATTGATTTTCTAAACTCTTTGGAAAGAACTTTTGTGTGTTCTGAACTAAATGGGGAGAAACCCCAATTATTTGCAAAACAAAGTCAAAACTTGATTTTTAGACTTGGGCGGCAAGTGGTATGCGATTGATGTATTCGTATACCGATAGGGGAAGTGTTTGCCCAAGTCGATTAAGGACTGAACTACGTGTCATTCATTGTGTATACCGTACATCCACATGCGCTAGTATGGGATAGCCTTAGCCGAGCAATCTATTTAGCACCTAGCCTTGCATTATGGTAGGCCGAAGTGTATGGGTTCGGATAACCCAGAGGAACTTCCTATTTACCGCCGATGTGGTAGTTTAGGCGACTTAGTCTATCCAATACAACGATATCGTGCCACGTGGGTAGGTTCTTGTTGTGTCCGCCACCACGGCGTTAAGTTAAGGCGTAGGCCCGCCACTTAACGGTTCTAGGTCTTATTCCAGAATGACCTAGGATGGAGGAAACACATATCATGCTGGTGCAAGGCAAGGGACTAAGTTGTGTAAAGACTACGTTATGACCTCTAGATCGCACTCAACGTGAAGAGTGTGATAGAGTCTTGCAAACTCAAAACAAACTAGAGTGTTCATATCATGTGGGTAAAGCTGTACAAACTCTGCAGAGTTAATAAAAACTAATCGATTAGCCATGCTCATGGTCATGAGCGACATGATGATATGCTATGGGTATAATTTTGTGATTTGTCAGAAGTGTTCTTGAAAATAAATGTTTTGAGTTAATTGCGATATTGTTTTATGTGATACAATTGCTTTGCTCTCCGACGTGTGTAAAGGCATGGTGATTATCTACTTAATTATGTTGTACCATGCCATGTTTAGTGAAGTTTTACACATTGCTACAAATACCTTGCTTAAATTACATTGCAAATGGCTTGCGAACTAAAATTAGCTTTATGCTGAAAATTGAGTCTGCAAATAGCCTTCCTTTGAAGTAGAGCTGTCATGTACTTAGGTTCGATAGTGACTTGTCGCTAGAATATCCATTTCGTTTGCAGGTTTTAGACTTAGTCTTTTTGAGTGATGCAGGAAATCGACTGCTTCTTTTAAGATTGAACTTAACGGGGTAAACTCCTAGTCGGTGTGCTTGTGGAATGTGTAGTTTAGCCACCGCTGTTCGCTGTACTCTGATTATATATTTATTTGGCCGGTCGGCCTATGTAATTATCTAATTGTTGTAATCCTTTATGTTCTGTTCAATTTAAGTGTATTCGCTATGTATATTCATGCTTGTGATGAAAATGTGAATCTAGTGCACATCCTGGGAGCTAGATTCACATGAGTATGAGTTAGGAATATTTGAGATGTTGTAGATCTTTAGCCATTTTGTCAAATCTCCTGAGTGTGTAACACATCTAGTCACCACCTTCGAGTGGTTTGACGGGCACACTTCAGGCTAAAGTTGACTGGCAGGCTAAAGGCCCAGCAATGTCTCACTTATCCCTCTCTCGGGACATCGGATGTTTCGTTTTACTTTACATATGAGCTGAATCGTTTCAACTCATATTGCAAATTGAACGGAAGGTCCGGGGTGTCTCCAACTGGCATGGTATCAGAGCAAATACTAACTATAGGAGCCCCTTAAGTTGGTCGTTTAGATTGAATTCTCAAAATTATTTTGAGGGCTTCGCTCTCAGCTACAAAGTATTTGCAAAAACCTTATTCAGAGGCTGTTTGGTTGAGGGACTAAAAGGATTAGTCCCTCCATTTTAGTCCCTTTTAGTCCCTAAACTTCCAAACAGGAGGGACTAAAAGGGACTAAAATGGCATTAGTCAATTAGTCCCTAAAAGAGGTACTAATTGGGACTAAAAAGCACCATTTCCTTCGGATACCCTCCGTAGCCTGTCGTCTCCAGCCAGTCCCGCCCGCATAGCGCCGAAATCAGACCTCGTCCCGCACCATTGTCGGTCCGCCGCCAGTCCTCGCCCGTCGCCGCCGTAGGTCCCACGCCCGCCGCCAATCCTCGCCTGTCACCGCCACAGGTCCCGCGCCCGCCGCCGGTCCGCGCCCATCACCACCGCAGGTCCACCGCACACGAGGAGGCGGCGTCGAGGGCGGCGACGGGAAGAAGAAGGCGAAGGAGGCGGTGGCGGAGGGGTTTCGCCGCCGCTGTCGGTCTTGGCGGACGACGTACTACTGCAGATCCTGGGACGGCTGGAGGGGGACCCGCGGGACTGGGCGAGGGCGTCGTGCGCGTCGTCGCGGCTCGCCACGCTGCTCAGGGAAGCGTGCCTCCCGCCGCGCCTGATGCGCGCTCCCCGTCGAGCTGCTTTCGCCTCCGGCCCCCGTCGGGGCGCCTAGGGCGTGGGCGGCACTCCACAAGTTGTCCGTCTGCTGCCCGGGGCTCCTCCGTGCCGCCGTGCTCCCGACCTCTACCTCGACGCTGCCTATGACTGCTCCTCCTCCGAGGCGGCGCAGATCTCGACGGCCCCAACCGTCGGGCCAACGGCGGAACAAGGTGAGGCCGACGCCGCGGCAGCCAATGTCGCGGCGTGGCGCAGGGTGGTGTCGGGGAGCAGGAGGCGGCCGTGGCGGTGGCTGGGGACGGTGGGGCTGCACCTGGCGGAAGAGATCAGAAGAGGGGCTTTTGGCGGAGTGAAGAAGAGATAACGAGAAGAAAAGAGAAGGAGAGGAGGGGTAATACTGTGTTTGTACATTGTGATTAATGACATTTAGTCTCTTTTAGTCCCTAGATCCAAACAGTATGGGACTAAAGTTTTTAGTCTAGGGACTAATATTTAGTCCCCTGACTAAAGCTACAAACAGGCCCTCACTCTTAAATCTCATCCCTCTCTAGAGATTATTCTTCCCTAAATCTCTATTTCAAATTTTGAAACTCTTATCTTGTTCTATAGGATCGCAACCCTTTGAAAATTTGTACTTCTGAAAAATGGAGTTTGGGAACACTTAAATTACCCCCACAAATCAGTACCAAGTGTTTAGAAAAGTTTTGAAACCATTTTGAAAACCATTCCTATGTACTAGCTCGGGATTTTTGGAATATCGGGTTAGGAATAGCCTTTAGTAAATGGGTTTTGAAAATGGGTCGACAAAATTTAAAATTTAATATACATGATAGGATTCCATCTCCTCATGTTACTTCTGCACCAAAAATGAATTGGGTTGATCTTGAGCTCTTTCTCTCTCGACCTTTCAAAATTTTACGAGGCGACCAACAACGGGTAGTTTGAAAAAGAATAGAATTTGTTGTGCTTAAACCCCTAGATTGTATGCTTAGATGGACCATCCAATATTTCATATAGTTTCTGGACCACTCTAACATAATGCATTTAAAAGACGGTGAATTTAGGCACCACAAAACTTGTGCAAAGTTTCATTTTGTGTCGGATGTTCGTATTCTGAAATTTCGAGTCAGTCTGTTTGTAAAATTTGCATAAGCTAAACCGTAGATGTTAAACCTGAGAAATTTTACAGGAAGCATGTAGACTAATCAAGCAACTCTCACGAATTTTGGCAAAATTTTTAAACGTCTTCAACATATTTAAATAGACTGATTAGTTAGCCTACCTATGTTCTGGAAACTATAGGCAGCCGCATTCATCTTTGTATACAGGCCAAACCATAGGTTTTGAACTTGAGGAATTTCTCTGGAACAATGTAGACTAACCCAGCAGTCCTCATGAATTTTTGGCAAAATTTTTGAACCTTTCAACATAGCAAAGTACCTTGATTTGTTAACCTACCCCTGTTCTGGAAATTTGCAGACAGCTGCCTTTATCTTTTCCTATAGCCCAAACCATACCAGTTAAAGTATTCAACTTTTACCAGTAACTCCTAGCCATGCTCAGGAAGCCCCACGAATTTTGTTGGAATTTTTGAGCCCCTGCAACATGCCCTAAAAATTCATATATTTGAAGGGGACAAAAAGCTGAGACCTGGTATACCGTAGGTTGTTAAATCTGTACAGACAAAAACATAGGTGATAGAATTCAGATTTTCCTAAGGTAGTTCACAAAACTTAATTTCCTATCACCATGATTTTTGCCCAAATTTTTAAACTTTGAGACTTGGCCTAACAAGACCCATAAAGGCAGCCAATCCACATTTTCCAGCATAGTGGCATTTGACCAAATCATTTCCTCTTGGGAAAACCACCCATCTAAAGACCGCAAAAAAAATTTCCTAACCAAAGGAAGCCCTGTTATAAAATCAAGAATGGATGCCAATTAATCTTACAGCCTTTCTAGCTTGACCGCTAAACTCTGTATCTACCACATCGACATATAGATGTATCTAAGTCCATCATGGTGGATTTGACCTCTATTTTCCCAAATTCTCCTAACCAAAAGTCCTTTTATTTTAAGGGGGATAGTGTACCATGACCTCATACCCCCATAGATAAATATGAAGCCTTCGGAAATCTCACAAACATGGTTTGGAGACTTGACTTATACCTTTGATAAACCTCCCAATATATGTATATATACACTTATTGTTTCTATGGCATGAAGGGAATACAAAAATATTTTCATGAGCATTGCATCAGTTCATACATTCATCGCAGCATTCATACATCATGATATCATAGCATTCATGCATGCCTCTTTTCGCTTAAAAGAAAAAGGTGTTGGCACACATGCCATATAACAGTCATTTTCCTACTATGACCCCAGTATATAAATATGAACCCATCAGTGTTCACAACCATTTTTCCCCATGCCCATGAAAGATTTCGGGTAGAATCGAGAGGCTTACAAAACACCTTTTGGTAAGGATTGTCCTTGAGACGAATGCCGCCCCAACCTAATACCCAGTTAGACACTATGCCCTGTTCTCAGCAGAACAAAGTATAGATAAACCTGAGACAACCAAATCAGTTATTTTCCCATTTCATGAACCCTCCTAGCCATACATTTTCCAAACTTTAAGGGGGATAGCATAGCTGGTTAACCTCAAACACTCGAAATAGTGTCCGTGTTGCCATTACTCATCTTCGCTATAAACTGCCCAAGCGGGGGAAGTTCTACCGCTATTTACCATTTTAGCCTAGCGAACCTTTATGGAAAAAGTAATAATGACCTATGTTTATCTTCAATTCCATACCCTGCGTGTCTGCCATTCCAAAGATTTAAAACCCATAGGCATAAGCTCGACCAAAACTACGGTTCGACCCCCAGATTTTCCGTTGTCATGCCCGTATGAAAAACCTAACGTCACCAAATCTTATGTACCGATTTTTCATTTGCCCCCAGGCTACTGGACAACCATCATGGTTGACAAGGACTCTCCTCCCACCTCCTCAGTAAAGGTTTTTCCCAACCTTAATTAAGCAAGTCTATTATACAACTTAAGAAAAACTTAACCTACAATTATTAAGTCTTGTACATTTCAAAAGTTTTTAAACAACAAGGAGCCAATAAAAAACCATGTTATCTGAAACCCAATGCCCGCTGCGGTAGCATCCCTTTTTGGTGGATTCGAGTCATTTTTCCATGCACCTCACCCAGTCCGGAATATCCAACCCAACGTCATCATCCCGTCATAGCCTTCGAACAAAGACTAGTGAGTACGCTACCCAAGCCAATAAAGTATGCACGACCTAACCAACGTACCACACCTTTACCCACACCATTGCCAAGCGGAATCCGCATTCCCCAGAATATAGCCTCCTTGACCAAGGCGCCTTAGCACCCCTATTATCTGAGCGTCGTCGTCGACAATGAATCTACCCGTTCCCCTGAGCCAATAAGGAGACTCCCTTTTCCCTCCTGGATCCTGCGACCGCAGACACTAATCGTCAATGAAGTCCGCATTGTCCTAAGCGAGTATCCTACCCATCAAAATGATAGGGTAAAGTCCTAGATACGATAAACCTAGTTAAAACGACAAACACCTAATCATATCCCAACACAAATCTCGAGGACGAGATTTCCTTTAAGGGGGATAGAGCTGTCACGTGCCCAAAATCTAGGGTGAACGAAATTTTGCTCAAACAAAATAAAAGTGAGGTTTCTCAACTTTATGAACCAAAAATTTTCGTTTTCTAACCTAGGTTAAAGAACCTTGTCCTATATTCCCAATTAAAAATGTGAGGACCAAGATTTCTCTTTTCAACTAACAGGGACCAACCTAGGCCTTTGCATGGTAAACCCAATTTTAGAACAAATTAAAAACCTTTCATTTATAACCTAGGATGAAGGTGCAAGCTCATGTGGATGCATGTATACTAACATAAAGCCTACCTTGACTTAGGTCATTTGCATGTAATTGGATTCTCGATTTTGCATTTCATAATAGGACTCATGGCAACAACCTAAAAGGGTTGAAATTCACCCAAATATTTTGATAGGCGCGTGTATGCAGAGTAAACACCTAAAACTAGGAGGCTATCCTAATTTTCCGAGGTTAAACCATAGAAGATAAAATCATAGAAAACTTTATGTAGGTACCAAATGTTATGTTCAACTTAACATAATTTTTGTGCAAATTAAAAACTAGTTTTGATGCCCCAAACAAATTAAGCAAAACAGACCCATAATAGGCTAATTAATAACTTTAATCGGCTAAAATGCCAACTTGCCGAAAAGATCATTAAAATGCACATAAGTATATACATGAAATATTTTATTCAAATGCTAGGATAAAAACCATGAACAAATATAATTTTTCTAGAATTTTATCCTTAGTTTGGACCCTATAAAAATTCAAACAATTCCCTAAATACCCTATCTTAAATTAATTTCTGGGAACAAACCACTAATTATTTTTGAGTGCAACCAAACAAAATGGAACCTCGAGATGACCATTTACCCTCAGTAAAATTTTCACCAATTTACCATGCTCACGATTAAGTTATTAAACTCCAAAGTTTAGAGAGAGATAATTTCAAAAATATAGCAAAAATCACTTTCACTTGTGTTCCTACCCGCCCACTCTCCATTGCCTAGCACACCACGTCCTGGACCCACTTGGCAGCCACATTGGGTCGTCCTCACCCTATGACAAAACCCAAACCGACTGACAACGCTAGGGAGCACAAAGAGAGCGCGGGAGGGATAGCCGCCGACGTGCTCGACGCGTGTCCGAGGACGTGGCCACGCCGAGCTCATTTTCTTCTCCCCCATGCGGCACCATCTCACTTCCTTCTCCACCCTAGCACCGAGCCAACCGAGGGAAGAAGATCCAGGTTCTCCCTTCTTCCTCACTCCCATCGTCGGCCGTCGGGAAGATGCTATCACCGCCGTCCAACGGGTCGTCTTCATCGCCAACTCCTTCCCATTCCATATCCACCTCATCAAGCCAGCTGTTTTCTATCTTGACATGCTCTTCAATCGTGCAGCGGATCAATGGGAACAAGGGCCATGCTGAACGACGTCTTAGGTAGTGCCCCGAGCGCCACCGCCATGGCAACCTCGGCGTTCCGACCGCCTTGAATCACCCCAAGACGAGCCACTGCGCCATCAGCACCGCCTTGACCTCCTCTTCGAGATGCCCCAAGAACCATAGCCATTGATCAAGTGAATGCGTAGATCGACCGTCATCTCCCTAAACTCCGGCCGTCGGCCGCCACCTCTGTTCCATGCTATTCCGGTGAGTCCCCAGCCGATTCCTCGCATGTATAGCATCCTTAAGACGTCATTACTCCATACCACACCATCCCTTGACGTACCCAAGGCTAGGTGGAGCTGCTGCAGTTCGGGTGGAAGCCGACATCGCCGCCAAGCCAACCCCGAAGCGACCGCCGGTGTCCAAACGTCGCAAGCCCAGACGTGACTACCAGATGTATGTGCTGGTTTGCTATGAAATGAGCTAGAGCTTGACTTGCACCGTCGACCCGAGCCCTTGATTCCGGCCACCACCATAGATAAGAAGGCCACCGATAGCTTCGCCACCTCTTACTCTTTATTTTCTCTTTTGGTTGCTTCTTCAAATTCTCCGCCGTTCGCCGCCGGCGCCGCCGCGAAGCATGCCGGTCGCCGCAGCCTCTGCTCCACCGTGCGGCACACCGCTGATACGTGGGCCTGACCAAATGAGGCACCGAGGACCACCATTAGCAACAAATTTTAAAGTTCCAAGGACTAATTAGTAAAACTATTGTGCATGACATGTGGACCCAAGGACCTGAAAACAAGACCTTGAACTCGGAGGGCCTTTTAACAAACTTTAAATAATCACATGCTAAGGACCACGGGACCTATTTGCTGAGACCCCAGGGGAAGTTTTGCAAGGTGGCCAGCCACTGACATTTGGACCCCCCCTGATCTCAGAATTTGAAAATGCAAGAGAAAAACAACTACAGCACTCTTATTCCAACAAGAAAAATGGTTAAACTTGTAAAATCCATATAAAATCCAATCTAATTCCTTTTTGGATGAAACAAATTTCTGTGAGCTCATAAAGAGGTAAACTTTAATTTAGAGCTATAAAACTTGGCACTTACAATACATATTTACTCTCAAAAATTTAAATAAGGAAAGTCACACCTAGGGACTATACAAACTTATAAAATCCCTAGAAAATTCAATTTAACCTATTTTTGCACAAACTCAAATTCTACAGGTCCACCAACTTATACACTATTTACGAAAAAATAAAAACATATAGATCCTTTGTACCAAATACCCCTAAAATTATTAATATTAAAATGATGTGATTTTGATAAGCTGAAATTTAGTGATTTAATTAAAACTCATACTAACTCCTTTTTGAGTAAACCTAAATTCTGTAGAACCACCAAAACATGTACTTTCAAAGTATGAAATAAAAATATGTGCTCACTGTGTAGTAAGATCCCCTAAATATTTAAATAAGGAGTAAGCAACCTAGGGCACACCTTCACTTACACAATTTGTAGAAAATTCATCTTTCACCCTTTTAAAGAGACCTTAATTTCTATAAGTCCAGCAAGTAATAAACTTCATTTAACAAAAATATAATATGGCAACTCATACATCAAACATGTAGGGAAACTCTGAACAAGAAGACCTAAGTGCAAACCACCCTAAATAAGCTAAACACCATGATTACGTAAATATGCATATACATAAAATTGAACCCTAACCTAAGTAAAATAGGATAGAACATATTGGACCAGTGGAACCTTAAGATCCATCCCTAGTTACCCAAACAAAGTACCCATAGCTCACAAAACCATCCCTAAGTTAATATATAAAGTTCTAAACACAAGAACACCCGTAGTTCATAGAAAGTATAGCAAAACAACCCAAGTCCTAGAATCATTAACTAAAATTAGAATTGGTTAACCAAATAGTTTATTTTACGAATCATGAACATGATGGATCAGGTTCTGGACCCAAAATCCCTAGGGCCACACACGTTGAACACTATAGGCCTAGAACACGTTATAACTTGTAAAATGCAGGAAATTCCTAATAACTCTAAAAATTATGAAACCAAATATGTTAGCCTTAGAAAACCTATCTACACCCCTCTGTGAAGTAAAATTAATAAAAATCAAATTAACCCTATGCCGCTACGACTCGAGGAAATTTCTAAAATACATAACTCCTAACTGAAATAGGCTAAGTAAAAAATTCTTTCACCTAAATTCATTTTAAACCAGTAGCTACTCAATATGTGAAAATCATACATTTTAGAGCACTTTGGATTTTCACATGTTTTCGGTATTTTAAACGCATACCGTTTATCTTGTGTAGACGATTGCGTAAACGGAGGAGTGGAAGGTGTACTAACATTTTCTCCAAACCAAGGCAAGTTCTTGCCCCCCCCTTTGAACACGTTGAATCCATGTTTTCGGACAATGTATTTTGTTTTTGAAATTCTTGCATGCGTATTTTCCCGTTACGTCGCTTTTAAGATAAGTTTGGTAGAGATATCCTGAAAATTTGCATGAGACCTTTTAAGAATACTCCCTTGCTGTTTTGAACCCTAGGAAATAAATTAAAGTACTCATATAAAAATATGTTATGCTTTATGAAAATGATATGCTTAGCCTTGCTTAGCATTATTCAAAAAATAGGCATGTATTGATTTTCTAAACTCTTTGGAAAGAACTTTTGTGTGTTCTGAACTAAATGGGGAGAAACCCCAATTATTTGCAAAACAAAGTCAAAACTTGATTTTTAGACTTGGGCGGCAAGTGGTATGCGATTGATGTATTCGTATACCGATAGGGGAAGTGTTTGCCCAAGTCGATTAAGGACTGAACTACGTGTCATTCATTGTGTATACCGTACATCCACATGCGCTAGTATGGGATAGCCTTAGCCGAGCAATCTATTTAGCACCTAGCCTTGCATTATGGTAGGCCGAAGTGTATGGGTTCGGATAACCCAGAGGAACTTCCTATTTACCGCCGATTTGGTAGTTTAGGCGACTTAGTCTATCCAATACAACGATATCGTGCCACGTGGGTAGGTTCTTGTTGTGTCCGCCACCACGGCGTTAAGTTAAGGCGTGGGCCCGCCACTTAACGGTTCTAGGTCTTATTCCAGAATGACCTAGGATGGAGGAAACACATATCATGCTGGTGCAAGGCAAGGGACTAAGTTGTGTAAAGACTACGTTATGACCTCTAGATCGCACTCAACGTGAAGAGTGTGATAGAGTCTTGCAAACTCAAAACAAACTAGAGTGTTCATATCATGTGGGTAAAACTATACAAACTCTGCAGAGTTAATAAAAACTAATCAACTAGCTGTGCTCACGGTCATGAGCGACATGATGATATGCTATGGGTATAATTTTGTGATTTTTCAGAAGTGTTCTTGAAACTAAATGTTTTGAGTTAATTGCAATATTGTTTTATGTGATACAATTGATTTACTCTCTGACGTGTGTAAAGGCATGGTGATTATCTACTTAATTATGTTGTGACCATGCCATGTTTAGTGAAGTTTTACACATTGCTACAAATACCCGTCTTAAATTACATTGCAAATGGCTTGTGAACTAAAATTAGCTTTATGCTAAAAATTGAGTCTACAAATAGTCTTCCTTTGAAGTAGAGCTGTCATGTACTTAGGTTCAATAGTGCGCTTGCCAGTATATTAACTTGATTAATGTACTGACTCTTGCCACTGGAATATCCATTTTGTTTGCAGGTTTTAGACTTAGTCTTTTTGAGTGATGCGGGAAATCGACTGCTTCTTTTAAGATTGAACTTAACGGGGTAAACCCCTAGTCGGTGTGCTTGTGGAATGGGTAGTTAAGGCACCACTATTCGCTGTACTCTGATTATTTATTTATTTGGCCGGTCGGCCTATGTAATTATCTAATTGTTGTAATCCTTTAAGTTCTGTTCAATTTAAGTGTATTCGCTTTGTATATTCATGCTTGTGATGAAAATATGAATCTAGGGCACATCCTGGGAGCTAGATTCACATGAGTATGAGTTAGGAATATTTGAGACGTTGTAGATCTTTAGCCATTTTGTCAAGTCTCCGAGTGTGTAACACATCTGGTCGCCACCTTCGAGTGGTTTGATGGGCACACTTCAGGCTGAAGTTGACTGGCAGGCTAAAGGCTCAGCAATGTCTCACTTATCCCTCTCATGGGACATCGGATGTTTTGTTTTACTTGACATATGAGCTGAAGCATTTAAACTCATATTGCGAATAGAATGGAAGGTCCGGGGTGTCTCCGACAACAATGAACACTGGACATAGGCCTATTATCCTTCGGGAAGGCTGAACAAGTATAAATCTCGTGTCTCTTATTTTCTTGGCCTGTCTTAGTGTCTCAAGTCGACCATCAGATCCAGAGAGGAAGCACCTTCCCGACCACTCACACTTACCTCCTTGGGCACCCCTCTTTGAGGATTGCCGACCCACCCATCGACAACCTTTTTCATAGCGGGTCGACGCATGAAGAGTCTGCCTTCCATTCACCTCGTGTACGACCCTCGATGTCGAGCGACTTGGGAACTCAACAGAGGGATCTGGAGAACTACCCAGTCAAGCTCGAACAACTTAGTCGAACACATCAGGCAAACAGGTTGACGGGGGAGATCAACGATCAATCGACGCGTGTATGATCATTGTGGCTAAGCGGCTGGAGCCAGCGGAACGGATTTTGGGGGATCTCAAGTCAAGCTAGGGCCAGTTAATCATTTACGCGAAGGGTGATCGCGATGTCGATGACCAAATAATCGGTACGTGTCCGACCCTCGAAGTAGAGCGGTCGGGCCATCAACAGACCTCAGTCCGGGTGGTCACCAGGTCAAGCCCTTATTGTCTTAGTCATTTACACAGGATATAGTAGTTGAGAGCCCCGAGCTAACTCGACTGGCACTTGACTAAAACACGATAGGCCTCGACCCTAGCCAGCCTTGGGGAGGGGACCGGCCCCAGGCCCGAGGAACATCAGGCCTGTTGACGGTCACTATCACCCAAAATCCGACTGTCAACTCCTGCATAAGTGGAACAAACTTGGCACATCAACGTAGCGGTAGGAGTTATTAACTAAACTTTTCCACTAGTGTTGGTGAATATTTGTATGCAGGTGATTAATGAGAGAAAACACACTTGCCATGCGACAATACGCACCTTCGGACAATCGGACACGTTTACACGGATTGGAGGCCCCACATGTCAATCAAAACCCACTAGGCAGCCTCCTGGCAAAAGAAGAGGCCGGGAGGTAGGCCAGAAATTCGGCCGAACTCCCAGTTCAGCCGAACCGACTTCGGCGCCCACCATCTCCTTTCACGTGGACAGTCCAGATTACTCCCCAATGGTGGTTAGGGGGTTATGACGGTTGGAAACCGACCTCAAACCGCCATTTGGTGCTATGTAAGGAGGTCACCTCACTCCAATCAAGACACCTCCAAGAAGATTAAAGCTTCACTCCAAAGGCTTAGCGAATAGGTTAGAGTGTGAGGGGGAACTCCGAAAGGAGTGCCCCAAATGTCAGAGTTTTCTCCGAGGGGTAGTTCGGAGGAGTGCCGGGAGTCCTGGTACCGACCTTCGGCCTTGTACCTCAATGAATGCTTTCTTCAATAAAGTAAGTGTTTGTGTTTACATTGGTTGTTAAGCATTTACATTGAGTACTTTACTTTACTTTAATTTTGCTTGCGGGATCACCAACCTAAGTTGAGTGCTCTAGTGCTAAGACCCATGATTAAGACAGGTGTTCTTGCACAAGGCTAGAGTTGTATTCGGTAGTTTAGACGTGGTGTCTAGGCTAGAGTTTACCTTTGTGTGCCTCATACTCCACGAGTGAGAGGTAGGTGGCGGTGGTGACAGCCCTATCCGTCCTTTGTATTCCTCCACGTTCGGGTATAGGTAGAGTTGTAGGACGGAGTCACTCGACATACAGTGTGAGCCGCGCGGAAGAAAGCAAGAGAAAAGCTAAAGTAATTTACTTGCTTCTTAGAGCCGCAACCATGGTAATCCTCTCTATACCTTAGCCTACCTAATCTTGGATGTCCTTGGATGATCCTTTCTCTTTGATAATCCCTACCGTTCCTTGGATTCGATATCCCTTGGAATACTCCCGGTGAAGTGCTACAACGGTATTCCGTGCGCTTGCAGATTTTATCTATGGTCGTCGAAATACCAACAAGCATTCTGGCGTCGTTACTGGGAAACGGTTGTTGATTTATCCTAGAGCCTAGGTCATCCTCGTATCTTTTTATTTTTCTTTTCCCTTAGATTATGGAGCAATATATCCTAAGACTATTCGCTCCAAAGGGCGAGTTCTTTGAGCCACCATCTTCTCCCGAGCCAATTCTTCATCTAGCTTTGAACTCTGCTCTGGCTTTATAGCCATGGTTCGGGAGCAATCCTTCTCTCGGCGCGATCATGAAAACCCACACCATCATCTGTGAGAGTTCGAGCATTTGTGTTCATGCCTAATGATTCTGGGCATGACACAAAGAACTTTGAAGTGGAAGTTGTTTCCCTATTTCGCTACGCGAGCAACAGTGCGCTCTACCGTAGAGAGAGCAAAAGGTGAGTGCGAAGAACTTAGAGACAAATTCGGCCTTGACTTCTTTATCAGACATCTTGCGGCAATTATGGGTCCGCCGAGCCGTGTAAAAATATATGCTGTCCAAAACACGGTCCCACCGGGCGTGCCAAAAATGTGTTGATGAGAAAAATCAACACGCCACCCTAGGAGATCTGCTTAGCTCCAGTGCAGGTCCTAGAATCGATGAATCACGGGCGTGCCAGTCAATTTGATCCTGCCACTGACAAGATATACAAAATAGCAGAGCATAAATCATATTGGCTGATAGACCGATAATCAAAACAGTCGATCTGTTGATAGCCGATTGTGTGATTCCAGCCGATGTCGATGTCCAGATAACTCGTCGGCTGAAACCTCAGTGAAACCCTTATAGGTAGCCATCAGGCAGGCTAGAGACTATGGTTCTAATCACGACTTAGTAGGTCAAACTGAATTGATGCAGCACTAAGTATGAAAAAAACGCAATATCTAGACAATCAAGTCTTTGATAATTTTCAGGGTGGTAGATGACTAAGCTAATCTAATCTAATATAACGATTTAGCCGATATCAGCAGAAACCCTAAATGAGAGACAACCGCTAGAGCTAAATCGAGATACTAGGACTAGATTAACAGAGACATAATAAGACCGGCTAACCCTCCGGTGAAACATTAGCATGAACCTATCGGCTTAACAAGACTTAGATTACTAATGACAATCTAGTTGGTCGAACCTAACCGATGCAACACGAGATTGTATATGATAATCTAATACTCGATAAGCCGATAGATCTATCTAATGTGATGGGTATAACAGATCTACCTAAAGCAACATTACGTTTACAAAAACATCGACTTGATCAAAATATCGGACCTAACCGAGAAAGTCCTAACTAAGCCGATGTATCTATGAATGGTAACGAAACTAAAGATAGATACAATATACCTGGGCCGGCAGGACCTTAGACTTACCCCTTCACCGGAGATCGAAGCCGATGCAGCCCCGCGTCGGGTGCCAAGTCTCGCCGGATGATGAACAAAGTGTAAAGGTAAAAGGTGGCGATGCGCCAAGTTGTATTGATCGTGAGATGATTACATGAAACCCGGGCTTACATATTTATACCCATGGACTAACAGAGCTCTTAACAGATTACAAATCCAAACTTTCCTAAAGATAAAAGAAAACAAATCGAATCCTTACCGGATACTAACACACTTTCCTAAAGATAAAATAGGAAAATAACAAACTCTTCCTAATTAATAGATACAATTGCTTTTTTAGGACTCTATCCTTATAGGGAAATCCTCATGAAGCACATCATCTTGATCTCGAAGGTGTCTCCAATATTGTCATACCGGAATTGGCTACATCGGCTTGCCTTGTCCGATTCGGTATCGCCCGATGGACACCTTAGCCGATTCGGGCTTTGGGGCTTACCAAATTCTAGCGTTAACACCAGGTTCTTAACTCTTATCCAATCCGGCCCCGAACTGTCTCTACCCTACCATGTGTTGCAGCTTTTGGTCGTCTTGGCAAAGAGTCGCCTATACCTTGATATTGCATCCGGTGGTTCATTTTCACATAAGACTTCGATGGAAGGAAGGAAATCCTAAGTCATATCTTAGAGAACACCTCCTTCGTCGAAGATTATCGTGAATCACAACCGGCGGTCAAGGAAAGCGATAAGGATAATTCACTAGCCGAATCCAATGCTTTACCTTGCATATCTCAGGATCCGGCTGTAGAAACCTCACCCAAACCGGGAACACCGAAGGATGAAGAAATTCAATCTTAGGAGTTTCCCTTTAATTTCGAGGATGATCTTTTTGAAGATTATGGAAATATCTCAAAATTCTTCTGCAAAAAGAGACCACCCGTTCTAGTTCCTCCTCCTATGCCTCTCGAGGATAAATTCCTTAGAGAGACCGTGAAGGGATTAACGTCCATTATGAGCCATGAGTGGTTGAAAGAGTGTGAATTATCGTATGAAGCAATTCAGATATTCACCTTCGTCAACCATTCATTCCAACATAAGGGGAATGACGGTTCAAGTCCTCTACAATCCCATCATTAGGGCAAATATCATTTCTGATTCCCAAGTGTTCGCACTTCTCGGTGACGAACCGTTGACCCCGACTCATAAAACATTCAAGACTCCTCATGGAGATATCTTAGAAATTTATGGGATTCTGTAGAACATGACTGTGGGTCACGAAAATCTTGAGGCAATCCTAGACTTTCATGTGTTCGAAGTTTTAGACTTTGACATTCTGATCGGGCATCTACTTGAAAAGCTTTTCTTAGGTACACCGACACTAGGAGTCCTCAGTATCAAACTCGGGAGGGATTCATTTTCAATTCCTATCTCTAGAGGTATGAACTCCATAGCTGAGCCCTTTCCCAAGTATGAGCCTATCGAGGATGTCTTGGAGGTTTCTTCTTTTGAATCCCCAGAGTCCGTCCTTGATGAAGAAGCCCACTTCTTTACTCAAGAAACATACGATTCTGGAGAGACAATTGAGCTTCCCACGTTAGAACCACCATCATGACCCTCGATAGAGCTCAAACCTCTACCTTCTGGGCTTCGATATGTTTTTCTACATGGAGATGCGAAATTGCCTGTCATTATCAGTGACAAGCTTTCCGAGGATGAAACTTCCAAACTCATCTCCATCTTAGAAAAGCATTAATCTATTCTAGGCTACTCACTCCAAGACCTCAAGGGAATCAGTCCCACTCTCTGCACACATCACATCCCTACTAATCCAAATCTTACTCCTTCTAGGGAACCTCAAAGGAGGTTAAATAATGCGATGAGAGAAGTGGTGAAAAAGGAGGTCTTGAAACTCTTTCATGTCGGGATAATTTATCATTTTCCCTATAGTGAGTGGGTTAGCCCAGTTCATGTAGTGCCAAAGAAGGGAGGAATGACAGTCATTGCCAATTCTCAAAATGAATTAATTCTGCAATGTATTGTCACTTGATGGAGAATGTGCTTAGATTATCAGAATCTCACCAAGGCCACAAGGAAAGATCACTTTCTGCTTCCTTTCATCGATGAGATGTTGGAACGGTTAGCGAATCACTCTTTCTTTTGTTTCCTTGATGGGTATTCCGGCTATCATCAAATTCCCATCCATCCCGACGACCAAACTAAGACCACATTCACATGCCCCTATGGAACGTATGCCTATCGCAGGATGTCTTTCGGGTTGTGTAATGCACCCGCATCGTTCCAAAGGTGCATGATGTCTATTTTCTCAGACATGATCGAGCAAATCATGGAAGTTTTCATGGACGATTTCTCTGTCTATGGAAAAACTTTTGATCATTGTCTCAAGAATTTAGATAAGGTCTTACAAAGGTGTAGGGAGAAGGACCTGGTACTTAATTGGGAGAAGTGCCATTTCATGGTCCATGAAGGCATATCCTTGGGCACCTTGTGTCCGAAAGAGGGATAGAGGTGGACAAAGCCAAAATTGATGTTATCCAAAAGCTTCCACCTATCAATGTCAAGGGAATTCGAAGCTTCTTAGGTCATGCGGGGTTCTACCAACGGTTCATCAAAGATTTCTCTCAAATCACTAGACCCCTCACAAACCACTTAGCTAAAGATGTTCCTTTTGACTTCAATGATGAGTGTCTACGCTTCTTTAATACCCTTAAAGAAGCATTCATCTCAGCTGCTATCATTAAACCTCCCAACTGGTCGCTACCATTTGAAATAACGTGCCATGCTAGCGACTTTGTAGTAGGAGCAGTCCTTGGTCAAACCAAGGACAAGAAACATAGTGCCATAGCCTATGCTAGCAAAACTTCAATAGGAGCTCAACTTAATTATGCTACCACTGAAAGAGAGCTTCTTGTTGTCGTTTTTGCTATTGATAAGTTTAGGTTTTACTTAGTAGGACTAAGGTAATAATTTACACTAATTATGCTACGTTGAAATACCTGCTGTTGACGGGTGGGTCGGCAGTCCTCAAAGGGGGATGCCCAAAGAGGTGAAAGAGAATGGTAAAGAAGTTGTCCTCCGACGGATTCGATGGTCAACTCGAGACCTAAGACGAGCCAAAGAGCAAAGACATAGAGGATTATACTGGTTCAACCCTCCCGAAGGATAATAGGCCTACGTCTAGTGTTCTTTGTTAGGGTGTATGATGAACAAGAATTACAAGAAAGAGTTCTTGGGGGCCTAGATCGAGTCGGCCAAGAACTCAGAACCAGGATGCTAGAGTTTCGTTCGGAGTCAAGATCTCTCTCCTTTTTTCTTCCTTCCTCCCCCGGCCTCGCCCTGCCCTTCCTTTTATAGCTCAAGGGGGGCAGTTATAGGAGAACATGGGGGCCGAGGAAGCTATGTCTAATGTGCTAAAAGGTGAGTTCAAACTACATCTGAAAAGGTACAAAACGGTCTGCTAGATCCTAAACACCGTGGGCATCTTATGCTCTATCTCTTGCCTTGTGATCCCTCCTCCACCTAAAACACATTTACTGTGTTGTCGGGTGACGTCAGTCTCTACCGGCTATCCCCTCCCTCTTCCTTCTTGCGCGCCAAGTCTTGTCCCGAGGATGGTCGAGGTCGGGCCGTGGTTTTTGGGGTCGAGAGAGGAGAACCGAGGTCGGACTCGGGGAAAGGTCGGGACGTGTAACATCCTGAAAATCGAAGAAACTGAAATCGGAACGTAAAAATCGGAACTTTCAAAAACCTTCGCTTGTTGCTTCTTTCTCGGGTTTGTTGCTTCTTATTTGCCAGCTCAGTTGCATAAATTTAGTCGTGATCAATTCCCCTTTCGGTGTTTTTGGATGATTTGGAGTTGTCGAAATGAAAGATGCGAAAGTCCGTATCAGGGATTTTTAAAAAAAAGAAATTGGAGAAAGCGCGGATTTATGAAAACGCGATTTGGGAGATATAAAATAGTAATTGTGGTTGAGAGAAGATAAATTAGGACACAAAATAAATAATAAAATATTCGGTAGTCGTACTCGAAATCCGGAAAATTTTGGAAAAATAAAGGGAGGAATATTGAAATTAGAAAAGAGGGATTTTAAATAAATAAATATGAAAAATAATGTGGGAAAATAAAAGTGGAGAAAAGTTGAAAATATTATATTAAAAATTATTTTTGAATTATAGGAATTTATTTTGGAATTTTAGAAGAAAGGAAAATAGAAATGAGAAATTAAAATTGAAAATCGGGAAAATCGAAAAATGCATTGTTCATGACGCGCAGTGTTCGACGCCATACGCGCCGCACGCCCGCCCGCGCGCCGCCACGCGCGCGCGCCGCGCTCGCGCGGCACCGACCACTACCCGCGGCGCGCACGCGCGCCGAGCCCGCGCGCCCGCGCCGCCGCCACGCGCCTGCCGCGCCCGACCCCCACGCCGCGCGCGCCGCCGCCGACCGCCGGCCGCGCGCCGCCCGCCGCGCGCCGCGCCGCCGTACTCGCCCGTCCCACGCTTCGCGCGTGTCGCACCACGCCGCGCTCGCCGCGCCAGCCCCTCCCCTCTCCACCCCGCGCCGCCGCGCCCTCCGCCGCGCCTATAAAAGGCCGGCCCCCCCCTTTTGCCACACCGCCGCCGCTCCTCTCCCGTCCCGAGCGCCAACGCCGTCCCGCCGTGCGCAAAGCCCCTCCGTGCCACACCGCCTCCCGCAGCCCGCCGTCGCCGGTAAGCCCCGCTCCGTCCCTTTTTGTCGCGCTCCGCCGCTCTGCTTTGGCGGACCCGGTCGAAGATGGCGACCAATGAACAAGTGCGGCAGGGAAAAAAAAAAAAAAGAAAAAGAAAAAGAAAAAGAAAAAATAGGGAAAAATTAGGAAAAATTTTGGAAAATTTGGAAAAATATTTTGTGAAGACTTGAGTAAAATTTTGGGCAAAAATAAATTATTTTCTTGCATGATTTCTCGGTGAAAAATTTGGAAATCAAATCCGGACTTTTCCGAAACTCCGTTTGCGTCGTTTTTGAATCCGAGTTCCGTTTAGACCTTTCTCCCATTTTAATATGTTTCCATTTTGAGCTCGGACCTTCAAAACCTCTAGCACAAATCCCTCCGCGGATATTTTCAAACCCGTTTTCTCGCACGATCACGATCGTCGTTTACGAAAACCCTAAGTCGTCGACCCGATGGCGAAACTTGGAGTTTTCCGGGCGATCGTAGTACAAATTTAAGTAGGAATCGGCTTAGCGCTTGGAATCGTTTCTGAGACTTTTTCGAATCTTTTCGACCTTTTGGTGTTATCTAGGATTCTAATCAGAATCAATTGATTTTTCGCACGTACAGGTAGCACCTGAAGAGACCGGCATCGACCCCGTTGAAGACACCACCCCTCAAGCGTGCGAGCAAGGCAAGTCATCACACTCTTTGAACATATTGATCCTACTTTGTGAAATGATGTTGACTTCAAATTACAAATTGCATGCTATACACAAATGACTACCTATGCTTGATACACCCTGCATTGATGTTGATCACCATTAGAATTTATTCTTTGTAACCTTCGATGTGATACGACTGGAGGCTAACTTCGGTAAAAATGCTTAGCCCTGCTTATACTAGATCCCTGCATACTCATGATTTTGCAAGAAAGCTTTGTGCTCAGGGCAACTACCTTAGGGAAGGTAGTTGAAATACGGCCTGTGGAGACATGAGCGCCACATGGCCATGAGAATGTTGAACTAAGTTTGATGAAAATTGAAAATGCTACACAAATATTTTAGACTAGGGCGGCCGAATGATTTGGGTGGATTCCAGAAAAGGCAAGTGCCGACCCTGGTCAATTAAGGACCGAGCCATGAGATAGCCGGGAAACGAGCCAGTACAACCGTACTTCTCGAATGGGTATAGACCTAGCTGACTAGATAGCCGAGCGGAGGCAGTATCCTTGCATAGATGGTTCTCTATGATGTGGTTTATGTGATGAGAATGAGGTTGCGGCCTTTGCTGTGAATGGTGGAATTAAATCGATATTAATTGAACTTAAAGATTGAGGAAGTTTTCCCTTATCCCGGGTGCGCCAGAACTCCTCTCACTGCTAGAAAATGATGGCTAGAGTGCATGAGGGCTTAAGTTCATGGAGCGGGTACTGCCAAAGTGAGGTTATCGAAAGGCTTTGCCGTGACCGTCTCATGTGTTGAGACGTAGGCTCATTTGTTGCGCTGTCACGGAGTACGGGTAAAGTGTACATCCACTGCAGTGTGAGTGAATCAATCTATTCGAATAGCCGTGCTCGCGGATATCGAGCATCGTGACAAGACTTTCGCTTGGCTAGACTTTAAACTTAAAACTGCTGGGATGGGTGTGCATGATGATTTCATTTGCTGGTGGATCAACTTCTCGAGATGCGAGAAGGGGTGGATTCCCCAGAAAATCATGACGAATCGGAGGCGGGAAGCCATCCTTGGAATCACGATGGATGGTAGACAGAACCGTCGCCGGATTAATGAACTATGGAACTAAAACTTGATTTGGCTAGTTGATAGGCTTGTGAAAAGAATTGTGAAAATTGGCTTTATGCAAAAGAACTCCAGCCATTCCTTGATTAACCCTATCATATGCATCAAATCCGTGTTGGCTTGCTGAGTACGGTTGGTACTCACCCTTGCTATACGCACAAACCTTCAGCTGATGGGAATGAAGAGCCGGAGGATCCTTACGCTTACTACCAGGAGGGTGAAGGAACTGATGGCGCTTACTAGGTCTTAGCTCCGGTCGTTGCCTGTGGCAAATGACATGCCGCTGCCTCTATTCCGCTGCCGTATCTAATTTCTGCTTTTGTGTTGTATTCGGACCATGAGGTCCTGTGTGTTGAAACATTGCCTTCGGGCCTATTGTTGTAATAATGTCGTTGTAAGACTATTCGTGCATGCGCACCTGATTATTCAGTACTGTATTCGTGGGTACCAACTACTCGATCCAGGGAAATGGTACTAAGAACACGAAAGATTCCCGTTCCAAAAACGGGGGTCCACAGGACGTCCGACCCCGCAGGAAGGGGTCGGGCCATCGACCACGTCCCGAGAATTCTCGGTTTTTGACTTCAGTTGGACTTAGGTTCCAATCCGTGGGATATCCCGGGGTGACACCCCCCACACCTGCTCACTAAGAAAGATACTAAACCTAGGCTAATAAGATGGATTCTTCTACTCCAAGAATTTGACATCAAAATCAAAGATAAAAAGGGAGTAGAGAATTCTGTAGTAGACCACGTGTCTCATGTGCATTATGTGTAGGACCTACCAATCAATGAATGCCTACAAGACGAGCATGAAAATTTCTTTCTTGAATTTGAGAAATCTTGCTCTTTTAAGGTTCTTTAGATCTGTCACATTTTATGGCACGAGCATATACAACCACCTTAAGACCCTCACTAAAGAAATGTTTAGAAGGTTGGTTGTATATGCTTTTGTTTATTATAAACATTGCAAATTTTGTGGTTGCTCCTTTTGGCACTAACCTTGCAGCTAGAACCTCAACGATAAATTAACAACTTGTGGTGAAGTTGGAAACTACATCACCAATGTTGGCTGCAGTGTAAGGACTTCCCATGGTCGAGCTTTTGACCATAAACAAAGCACTATCAGGAGGTAGCCCGGATTATCATTTCCCTCATAAATAAAAAGCAAGAACATGTTTTAGGGATAAATTTGCCCTCGGGTGGGTATTTTTGGTCACTAACCATTTCAGGTTAAGATTAAAAACAACGATGGTCATGCGATGCCTGAGAACATGGAGCTACATCAACTTTTGCACCTTGATGTTTCTCGTGATGGAACAAGTTCTGAAGGAGGGTTTACACCACATACTTGATTTTTGATGTCCCGCGACACAAAAATCCAAGTGTAGGGGAGTTTGGTATGTATCTCTTAACAAATTCCATTCATGCAGAATTCCACCATGGTTTAGAGATTATGTTAGTTTTTATATCTTGCCTTGCTAAAAAAATTCAAAAAAAAGTTTGAAATGCCCTGCTTTTGACATTAAACAAAGCCCTGCCGGGAGGTACCCGAAGTTCACCATTCATATACTCATACTTATTTTCACATGAATATAACTTGATCATATGCTTCCTTTATCTCTTCTTGCATGCTCTGGTTTGAATGGATGTGTACAGTCTATTCATAGGCTCTTTAATTTAAGCATGGTGCTTAGGTTAAAAAAGGTCTTCTTTAATCAAATTAGACATGGTGTCGAGTTTGCTTAATGAACCTTAGAGTTAATGCTTTTTTAGATCTTCGGTGTATACATACGGATTCTAAGTTTATTCAAACTGGAGATAACCCAAGGTATTGGATATATGACAAAGATGCATAACATTCAGAGGAGGCGCAAAACCCTCTGGTATTTATGTTGAGTCAATTTTAATCTAGCCTTGGTTGAGTATAAGAAAGTTGGTGAAAATAAAATTTCAAATAATAATAGTAAGAAGAAAGTAAGAATCTCTTTTACTCTTAGTTTTTGTTTATTTGGTCCATTGGTGACGCCATGAGGATTCAAGGTAAGTTTACATGTAATTTTTATTTTAATTGAATAAAGTTCTTCGGTTTGTCACACCGGTAGGATTATTTCTTGTTTGTCTCCACTTGTGTTGTGTCCAATAAAGTCGCAGGTACAAAAATAAGTGTGGGGGTGTACCTCGTTCGACACGCACAATCCCTCGGACCACCTCCATGATGTTGCACATTTTTGCATGGGAGTAATGGAAGAAAACGCAACAAGACTTGTGTATTTCTTACGACCACAGATAAAATCCGCAAGCGCATGAAATACCGTTGTAGCACTTCACCCAGGGAGTATTCCAAGGGATATCGAATCCAATGAATGGTAGGGATTATCAAAGAGAAAGGATCATCCAAGGACATCCAAAATTAGGTAGACTAAGGTATAGAGAGGGTTACTATTGTTGCGGCTCTAAGAGCAGGTAAATTACTTCAGCTATTCTCTTGCTTACTTTGGGTGCCGGCTTACACTCGGTCTACCGAGTGACTCTGGCCTACAGCTCTACGCCATACCCGAACGTGGAGGAATACAAAGGACGGATAGGGCTATCACCACCTGCCGCCTACCTCTCACCTGTGGAGTACGAGGCAAACAAAGGTAAACTCTAGCCTAGACACCACGTCTAAACTATTGAATACTACTGTAGCCTTATGCAAGAACACCCGTCTTCATCAGGGGTCTTAGTACTAGAGCACCCAACCTAGGACGACGATCACACAAGCAAAATTAAAGTAAAGTAAATTACTCAATGTAAATGCTTAACAACCAAAGTAAACACGAACACTTACTTTATTGAAGAAAGCATTCGTTAAGGTACAAGGCCGAAGGTCGGTACCGGGACTCCCAGCACTCCTCCGAACTACCCCTCGGAGATAACTCCGACATTTGGGGCACTCCTTTCGAAGCTTCCCCTCACTCTCTAACCTATTCACTAAGTCTTTGGAGCGAAGCTTTAATCTTCTTGGAGGTGTGTTGAAATGAAGTGAGTGCCCTCCTTAAATATCTCTCCAAGTCGGTTGTATGGCGGTTAGTAACCGCCATACCCACCTAACCATCATTGGGGACGAATAGGAAGTTCCCACTTGAAAGGTGGGGATGAACGGCTGCCAAACTACTTTGGCTGAACAAGGGTTCGACCGAACCCTTGCCGGCTCCGATCCCCACCGACTTTCTCTTGGAGCTGACTAGTGAGCCCCTAAGGCGGTTCCCGGGTGTTTGGCCCCAGTTTAAGGCGGTTTCACCCGACTTGTGGGCCCTCCGATCCGCGGGAAGCTGACGTGTGTTTCTTCGCAACGGAAGCACACTTTTGCTTCATCGATATATTATTCATCTGCATACAAATAATCACCAATACCCATGGAAAGAGTTAGCAAATAACCCTACGCTACGTTGATGTGCATAGTTTGTTCGATTTATGCAAGAGTTGATGGTCGGATTTTGGGTGATAGTGACCGTCAACAAAGACCTCATATGGTTCAAACCAAATTTGGTCTCGCTCGTTATCATGCTCTCCCATTGCACAGGTTTGCAACTCCTATTTTTGCACCTCGCATACTAATAAATTTTTCTAGCACTATGAGCATGAGCCTAAAAAGAAAAATCAACCTTGGAGACATGACACATGTTGGTTGGCTTACATACACTTTATTACATGACTTGCACTCAGATGCTGTGAAATCAATTATTTAGGGATAGCATGTTATTCTAGCTATTGATCTATGTGAGATAGTCTAGTAATGGGCAACTTTGTTTCATGCTACATAAAAATACTTAAACCATAACTTTAACTCCTCGATGATGTTTTCTTCGTACCAAGGCCATATGTCAGATTACATGATTAAACCTTATGCATATGCTACTTGCTATCGTTTTGAGTTTGGTCCAATATTTAGACCCTCGGTAGAATCTTTTCAAGTTCTCATTGATCAGAGTCTTGTGCATATCCACCACATAAAAATTTGCTCTCCCTCTACATCAGGGGTTTAGCCAAAAATATTTCCACAGTGTCCACATCCATATATATGCAGATTTCTACTCCGGGAATTAGCGTGCACTATAGTCATCCCCAAAATAAAGGCTCCAATCAATTAGTGATCCTCCTACCCATACCAAAATGAGACATGAGCTATAGAAATATAAAATAAAAAAATCATGATGCACATGAAAAAGAAGAAAAAATCTTCTCGAGCAGAATGACTATGAAAAAAAGAAGAAAAAAAAGAGAAAAAAGAGAGAAAAAAATTCATAGCCACTCTAAAATAAAGTAGGAGGAGGATCATACAATCATAGGAGCCACCAAAACAAATATTTTTCTTTTTCCCATTTTCCACCCACATGTTCCATCCACATAAATATGCACAAGCTTGATCTTGATTACATGATTAATTTTCTTCTAGGATCTTGTATTTGACTTTACAAAATATTTGATGCAAGTATGCCGCACGATTTTCCCTACCTTGAGCTCCACTTAAACTTTATTAGAAGTGGGAGAAAATAAGGCAAGCATTGCCTTGGTGAGGAATCAAACACCTTTTGAGTGACTCAAGAGATTCATCAGAGGAATAAAAGTTATGTTTTTCATTTCTAAAAACCCTTTCAAAACCCCCAAGTCATTTTAGGAGAAGAACCATAGTAGCTTATATCTAGACTATTCCATTTTTCAATACTTAGAATTTCATGGTAGACACATACAGATTCACAGTTATGAGTAGGTCCACGAATAACTTGTATGTTAGCATCATACCAATAATGTATCATCCACCTTAGTAATCTCGACCTTTATTCGAGGACGAGCAAAGACTAAGTGTGGGGGAGTTTGTTGACGGTCACTATCACCCAAAATCCGACTGTCAACTCCTGCATAAGTGAACAATCTTGGCACATCAATGTAGCGGTAAGGGTTATTAACTAACCTTTTCCATTATTACTGGTGAATATTTGTATGTAGGTGATTAATGAGAGAAAACACACTCGTCATGCGACAATACGCACCTTCAGAAAATCGGACGCGTTTACACGGATTGCAGGCCCCACATGTCAATCAAAACCATCTAGAATTGAGCGTAACTATAGTACAACATGTTGGGGGCCCACTAGGCAACCTCCTAGCCAAAGGAGAGGTCGGGAGGTGGGCCAGAAGTTCGGCTGAACTCCCAGTTCGGCCGAACAGACTTCGGCGCCTCCCGCCATCTCCTTTCATGTGGACGGTCTAGATTACTCCCCAATGGTGGTTAGGGGGTTATGACGGTTGGAAAACGACCTCAAACTGCCATTTGGTGCTATATAAGGAGGTCACCTCACTCCAATCAAGACACCTCCAAGAAGATTAAAGCTTCACTCCAAAGGCTTAGCGAATAGGTTAGAGAGTGAGGGGAAGCTCCGAAAGGAGTGCCCCAAATGTCGGAGTTTTCTCTGAGGGGTAGTTAGGAGGAGTGTCGAGAGTCCCGGTACCGACCTTTGGCCTTGTACCTCAACGAATGATTTCTTCAATAAAGTAAGTGTTCGTGTTTACTTTGGTTGTTAAGCATTTACATTGAGTACTTTACTTTGCTTTAATTTTGCTTGCGGGATCACTGCCCTAAGTTGGGTGCTCTAGTACTATGTCGACGGGTAGGTCGGCAGTCCTCAAAGTGGGGTGCCCAAAGAGGTGAAAGAGAACGGTAGAGAGGTTGTTCCCTGATGGATCCGATGGTCGACTCGAGTCTGGAGACAAGCCAAAGAGTAAGACACAGGGGATTATACTGGTTCGGCCCTCCTAAAGGATAATAAGCCTACGTCCAGTGTTCTTTGTTGGGGTGTGTGATGAACAAGAGTTACAAGAGGGGTTATTGGGGCTTGAAGCAAACTTAGCCAAGAACAGGGAATTTGAAATCCTTCGTCCTCGTGGCCCCCTTGCCCTCCCTTTTATAGCTCAAGGGGGCAGTTACAAGTGAACTTGGGGGCCAAGAAAGCTATGTCCAATGTGCTAAAAGGTGAGTACAAAACAACATCTGAAAGGGTACAGAACGGTCTGCTAGGTCATATACACCGTGGGCATCTTGTGCTCTCTCTATCCTGCTTTGGGATCCCTCCTTTGTCTATGATACCTGTACTATGCTGTCGGGTGACGTCAGCCTCTGCCGGGGCTGTCTCCTTCCTCTTCCTTCTTGCGCACCAAGTCTTGTCCCGAGGACGGTCGAGGTCAGGCCGTAGTTGACGGGGTCGAGAGAGGAGAACTGAGGTCGGACTCAAGGTAAGTTCGGGACATCCGACCCCACAGGTAGGGGTCAGGCCATCGACCACGTCCCGAGGACTCTCGATTTTCACTTTAGTGGGACATAGATTCCAGTCCTAGGGTACCCCAGGGTGACACCCCCCACAGCAGCCCCCGAGCCTAAGGAGGAATTAAACATCCATCCAGGTTTTGGCATCGAGCCAAGGTTTTGGCAGGTGCACCGCCCAGGTGCACCTGCCAGGTGTAGCCCTCGAGCCTAAGGGCGAATGGAACATTCGTCCTTAGGGTCCAGTTCCTTTCCAAGGAGCTAGTCCCTCGTAGGTTATCAAGGTTTTGGGAATTCTCGGTTTTACAGGTGTACCTGGTAGGTGTAGCCCCCGAGCCTAGGGTCAGATGGCACATCCGAGCCTAGGGTCAAGTCGTCTGAAGTGTCCTTCGTTGGCCTTCTTGCTTGGGTATAGCCCGGTGGCCCAGCAAAGGCTCTTTTGGACCCGACAGGCTCACTTCCTGGGAGCATACAGTAGTCCTCGTGTTATCCCCATCATGGCCCGGAAGCCACTGCGCCGGGGTAATAAAGGTTGGCCATTCAGTCGGGACTACCGCCCGGAGGCTCATAGTAGTTCCGACCCCAGTGATGGGTAGCTCGGAAGCCCATGCGTGAGTCCTCGAAATCCATTGCCTTGAAGCAACGGAAACTAGCAATGTGGTTGGGACTACTGCCCAGAGGCTTATAGCAGTCCCGAATCTGACTTGGGGTTAGCCCGGAAGCCCGCCCCCGAGTCAGTGATTATCGCTACCCTGAGGTAGTGGGGGTCTTCTGACATCACTGAGCAGAGTCCTGCTATGTCCCATTGAGGGCGCCGAAGCCGATGTAACGTTCTGCGATGGGATGGGACAGTGAACAGAAGCCAAGCGGGCATCGTACGCCATTCTGGAGATCTGACGGTCAGGGTTCTCGTCAGGGGCAATGTGGCACGCCCGGAAGACGGATGGACAGGGGGTGCTTCGAATACTCCACGCCAGTTATAAACGGTGCCACGTGCGTATTTTGAGATTTACGCCACCCAGGCCATCGTTGTTCCCTATTTAAACCCAATCATTCCAGTTTCCTTTCTTCCTACACCACCTATCTCTTTAGTTTGAAAGAAGACCTCAAGGCTCCTGCCGTTGCTCCACAACCCTCTGCTCCCTCAAAGCATTCTAGGACTTATGTCTACGTCGTTGAGTTCCACCGAAGGTTGGAGCTGGAGCGGAAGCCTCGAGAGACGTCGCCAACGGGTAAGTTTTGGACTTCATCTTTTACTCAAAAGTTCCTTCTTTTGTTGTCCTTTTTGTTTCTTTGTTAGGACCTCACCTGCCAGGTGTTGACGCCATGGCAGGATGTTGGTGCTCCGCCGCAACTGGTGTCACATTCCCAAAATCTAGGGTCAATAAATTTTTGTCAAAAACTTTCAATTTTGTGAACCAAAATTTTTCATGTCTAACTTAGGTGAAGAACTTCAACCAAATTTGCATGATTAAAATTTGAGACCAAGATAAAACTTTTTATTCCTAAACCTGAGCATACATGCAAATCATATTTGTGTGCATGAATAATGCATAAAAGGAATATTTTGAAAATGAGTCCCTAGTGCATTTGGATTTTGAACTCGCATTTCAATATAAGTCTCTGTTGATGAGAATTTTTCCCACGCGCTGGCCTGGGAGGTCTGCTTAACTCCAGTGAAGGTCCAAAATTGGTCGCCTTTGGTGATTGCACGGGCGTGCCAGTTGGTTTGATTATGCAACCAACAAAAAACAAAGAATAGGCGATTAAGTTAAATTTAGATCCTACTCGATCGGCTAAAGATATTCGTAATATATAATTATCATTCCAAGTGCATATAGACGATTGGGATAGATCGGTAGTATACCGAGACAGTATAAATCATTTATATCTAAAAGCACACCAGAATTCTAATTACATATATTTATAGCTTAGCCTATGTCGTAGATCTAATGTAAATCGGCTAATACTCTGATATGTTTTATATGGAGATATTAATCTAAACTAAATGCACTAAACCAAGATCAATCGGTTGTTAATGTGAATTAACGGATTGATACCAGGCTTAGTATATTTAAATAGATTAAGATCTTAATATAAAATTTATTTTTAATACATCTAGCAGTAATAATACATAAAAGATAATTAAAACAGGTAAGACCGGCTAAAACCTCGGTACTATCTCTAATAATAATTATTGAGCCGAATGGATCTACATGATTCTAAGAGCGACTTAATTGGTCGATTTGATGCAGCATTAAGTACAAAAAGAAGCACAAGATCTATTTAGACTAATGAGAATTCCTCGAGATGGTAGATACGTCATATAATCTAAATCAACCAATAGATCTAGCTCTTTCGGCCGCTATCTTGAGGGAGATATTAGCCGATCGGGAAATAGATCTAGACATTGATCTAGATTATATGTCGCATATGATAGATTAAGCAGTTTATAACATCAGGATCAGAGTATCATGATGATGGAAGCACTGACCCCGATAACACAAACCACTTGTAATAAGAAGTTACCTTGTCTGGAGATCGAAACTCGATGCAGCCCGAGAACAAGGCAAGAACTCGTCGAGAAAGTAAAAACGAAAAGGGTGGTGATGCGCCAAAGTTGTATTGATGTGTGTTCGATTGATTACAACAAGCCCTTGGGTCTTATTTATACCCTGTTATAACAACACCTGTGTAGATCACGGTTTCTATCTTGTCTACTATTTACAGTATGACAATATCCCGGGACGGGGTCCCATGCCGCGTTACAAAAGGAATCTTTAAAAAATATCCTATTTTACATATACAATTGTCGTTATAGGATGTTATCCATAGATGGCAATATCTTTAACGTCCTCTGGAAACCGAATCCAATAATTATCTCTAAGCTTTCTTTGCGGGATTGGCTCCACCTTCGATCTTCAATCGGAATCGGCTATCGGCTGTCCTGGTGCGACTCGGACTCAGCCGACTGGTTCCGTAGCCGATTCAGACTTAGCCGATACGGCTTTTGTTTCCGTAGATCACGCTTCTCCTCCCATTCCGCTTCAATCCTTGCTTCAAACTCGGGGATTTGCTTACCAAATTTGGTCGTTAACACATGCCCCCCAAGTCCGTGATATTGATAATGTTGCGGATTTTATGCAATCTTATCCCCAGTGCAACCCTAGGTTGAGTCTATTTTGGTCGTTACAAAAACTCTTTAAATAACGCCCTTTTGTGCCGAACAGACTCACGCCATCAAACACAATCCACAAAGCCCTAGCCAGCAATCATCTCCGAGCTCTCCAACGATTTCCTCGGCTTCCCCAACTCCACAGTAGTGATCTCCCCTCTCTGGCGACCTCAATCGCGGCAATGGCGGCCCCCGCTACTCCGTCGGACTCTGCTCCCGCCGAGTTCCCCGAGGTACGTCCCCATCGGCTGAATCCCTTCCTTTTCCGCCTTTAGCCATAAATCGGACTTCTAGGTTTTACGAATCTTGATTTGGCCCCTTTCTTCCGATTGTAGCACCTTGCCCATCAGATAGTCATCCCAAGCTTACTCAATGATCAAAGATATTACCTAGGGCCCATCGGCAACACAGATCCAACCGAGTTTATCATTGCCGAAACCAACAGGGTACCTTATAGAGTTAGAAGCCCTAGTTTGGTTCAATGGAATGGTACCTTCAAGTCCTGACCCTCAACGGACAAATCCTGACCTACTTGGTACAAAAGAATGGTAGCCAGCAAACAAACCCACTGGGAAGAAGTAGGCATAGCTCAATGCCTAGCCTTATCTATAGCCGACATGCCCAAAGATGAACCACTAGTGTCGGCTGCCACCTACTTCTGGAATAACACCCTCAATGCCTTCCTCTTCCAGCAAGGCCCAATGGCCCCAACTCTAGCCGATGTCTTTATGATAACAGGACTGGACATTATGTCATCGGCTAATCCCAACCGGCTAGATAACAAGGGCCAGTTCTCGTTTAAAACCAAAGCAATCGGCGGCTGAAACAGATATGTTAGCATGAACATGGGGACTGGACCAATTACTCCCAGAGAGCACGTCGCCTTCTTGATGATGTGGCTAGAGAAATTTGTGTTCTGTGGATCAAGCTGTGGTCCCACAGCCAACTGGCAAGTAGTAGTCGAAGCCCTGGTCGACAAGAAGAGAATTGCTTTGGGCAAATTCTTGCTAGGATACCTTTATCAGACACTGAACCAGGCATCAGCTAAGATAGCTGTCGATACATCAATCGGCACTGGAGGCCCCTGGTGGTTCTTGCAGCTATGGCTCGTGCTGCTAACCCAAAAGATTGCTGGACGGCCACGGCTAGCTGGCGCACACTTCCCCCTTTTGGAGCCGATCAAAATTGATGACGGGAACGAGATAACCACCAGGAGGTGTCTGTCCTACGGGGAGGCCGCAGCCACTCACGCCGGGTTGAAACAATCAAGCGAACTCCTGGCCGATAGGTTCATATCCTTTTACGATGGCCTTGCGTAGAACAATCGGACTTGGTTTTTCTATGAAGACCGAGCGGAGTTTGAATTACCAGTTGAGCTGAACTTGGATGAGATAAAGATCAATACCCCAAGTGCAAAGAGATTTTCACTACAGCGCTCACCCCTTGCATACTGCCGACTGGAATACACCAAGGCCAAAACATGCTGAAGACTTATGAATTTTATTATCCTGCATCGGCTAGAAGGCAATTTGGACTTGGGCAGCTCTCGATCGGCTGTTACTATGCTGACAAGATTGAGACCCGAGGGGTGATCGAGTCAAGACTGATGATGAACAGGCTGATGGAGATAGAGACCCCACCCCTCGGCGGCATCGGGATCATAGAGCTGGCTCACAAAAGGAGTGCAGCTTACGACAAGTGATGGGTGGAGATCAAGCATCACATCTTCCATCAACGCGCCTCCATGTACCTCACCACGCTCCTGCCGAGCGAAATCCCTTTGGTAATTATCTTCATCCTTAAACATTTCTTCTTGAAAAAATCGACTATCGTCATCTCTTAATGCTTAATCAACCTCTCTTTTGCAGACGACAGACTCCGATCCCCCGACAGTGAGCAACTCGGGCATAACAATTGAATACCACCTCAGCCTTATCCCGAACGGTGGCAGCTATGCTCCATCGGCTATCAGCTTCAACACGCCGAAGACGAAGACCCTGCTTCACGACCAAACTCACCAAGCCATGACGAGGAAGAATAGAGCCGCCCCATCGGCCGCAGGCCCATCAGCTGCACTGGTGAAAAAGAAGAAGAAGCCAAAACCAGCTGCACCGGCCGTCAGCATGCCTTCCCTCGATCCCAGCATCGATGAAGCTCTCAACAAATAAGTCATGGACGAGGAAATCTCTCAAGCTATCAAAGAGGCGGCAGAATCAAGTAGATCAAGCCATAACTAAACCAGCCCGCCGGCCGATGATCCATCTCCACTAGTCCCTTCTCCTCTGAAGCGATCGGTATGTATTCTCCCTTTTGAATCTGATCTTCAAATCATTCAAACCCTAACCAAATTCTTCTTGCAGTATAAAGGACTAGCTAATCAGCCTCCTCATCCGGCTTCACCAGTAGTTTCTATTCTCATCTTCTCTTTTCACTTATTTTTTCTTTAGCCAACTTGTACTAACACTTGTCCTTTTTTGTAGCCTCTTTGGTCTCCGTCAGCTACCCCCATGCGTCCAGTGAGAGAACTCCATCAGCTACGGGCAGCCACCATGTTGAAGAAGTGCCTTCGCCAGCTCCTGCTGTTCGAGTAAGCTTTATTCCCCTCTTAAGAGCTTGAATCGGCTGTCATACTCCATTCTGACAACTCTGAACTTGTTTGCAGACTCTAGTCGATCAAGTCCCATTTGATATCAAGGAGTTCATCAGCGAAGAAGAAGAAGCCACCAGCCAGGATCAGGCCGCTATAGCTGACGACCTTAGAGAGAAACTCTTGGAAATCAACCATCGGTTGGACATCAACATAGACCAATTGGTCATGGAATGCGGGCTGATCCGAGCGCGTTTCAATGATATTCAAGATCGGCTTCCTGAAGATCTGGCTGAGACACTCTCCCAAGCTGTGTACATCGATCTTCACCGCTTCAAGTTGGAGCGGACCATGCAAAGAATGGCTAACAGACAAGCCCAAGTCGACTTGGCGGCCACAATTGATGCTACCGTGAAGAACTTGGTGGCCGAAAAGGCTAAGTTGGACGAGCTGACGGCCGGCCCATCGGCTACACAAGCAAAAATCAACCAACTTGAAGCAGAAGAAGTCGATTTGCTGGCGAAGCTGGAACAATGCAGGGCCAAAATCACCGAAGAGAAGCAGGTGCTAGCCGATCTCCCCAAGGCCGCCGAAGAACAAAGAGTTAAGGTGACTTCCGTCCTCAAGCACTTGGGAGATTTAAACAAGTCAGCAAAGGTGATCCCGGGCACCGAGGAAGAGGACCTTGCAACAGTCGATCAAGTCAATACCATCAAGGACAAAGAAATGTCGGCTATCCAGAAATTCCTCGGCATGCAATAGGACTTTAGTGTTCAGAACTTTTAATGTCAACTTGTATACATAACTCTTGCAATCGGCCCACTGTACTTTAAATATTGATCATATGTTTGTTGTTGATTCACTCAGTCTCCATATCTTGAATGCCTTAAAAGTTTTCGAAGCCCCAAAAATTTTGAAGTCCTTTAGTTGTGATTTCTTATTTTGTATGATATATGCTCCCCTAATTTTCTCAATGTTGCCTCCAGCATTGATAAAATCATAAGTCAAAACCATCCAACACCTGTTGGCTAATCGCAGCCGATTTGAGGAATCAAAGGGGAAAATACGTGGAGGTAAAATATTCTAAAGGCGATGTATATGATTTCACAACACATCGGCTAGCATGGATCGGCAAGGACTTAGCCAAATCATGAATTGATCCAAACACTTGGGTAGTATTTCTTCAAATATTTGCCGTTAAGAGCTCTTCCAAACACTTCTCCATCCAATCCTTCCAACATGTAGGCTCCCTTAGAGACGCTTTTGTGGATCTTGAAAGGCTCTTCCCAGTTCGGTGACCACTTGCCGAATTTGCTATCTCTTGATCCGATCGACAAGATCAGCTTCCAAACGAGCTCGCCTTCTTCAAACGACTTAGGCACAACTTTCTTGTTATAGTGACGAGCTACGCGTTCTTTATTTCTACTCACATTTTCCAAGGCACGCATCCTTGATAAAACTAGGTCTTCATATTCGTCCACCATCAGATTATAATAGTCATCGACTGTTAACTCGTCCTGCAACTGAATCCTTCTCGAGCCGATGATATTTTCCCATGGCAAAACTGCTTCGTGTCCGTAGACCAACTTATATGGAGGCACCTGGATTGATCCATGGCAAGCCACCCGATAAGCCCACAGTGATTCGGCCAATCGGCTATGCCATTGTTTCAGGTACTCAGTGATCTTCCTCTTTATCAACTTGATCAAAATTTTATTGGAAGCTTCAGCCTGTCCATTAGCCTGAGTATAGTACGACGAAGAATCTAATAGCTTGATTCCTATGCTATTGGCAAACTAAACAAACTCATCTGAGATAAAGATAGATCCCTGATCCGTAGTGATAGTCTGAGGGATGCCAAAACTATATATGATATGCTCTTTAACGAATTCGATTGCATTCCCAGAGTCAACCTTTTTCAAGGGGATTGCTTCCACCCATTTAGTAAAATAATTGGTTGCTACCAATATAACACTTAACCCATCTTGAGTGTTCTTGTGTTGTTCTTATTCTTTTTCAGCTACAAGTATGAAGAAAGGTGTCAAGCAGTTGTTTGGCGCTATGTGCAAAGCAACGGGGACGAGCTTGAGCCATTCAAGCTCGGGTCCATCCACCGGCTATGCACCAAGCCTGATGAGACAAGAGGAACCACAAGCCGTTGCAACGAGGGGAGAAACAAGTGCCAACACTCCACCATCCCTCTCCGACACTGACCTCGATCTTAGGGATGATTGAGAATGACAAGCGCACACCATCCTCAAAGACCGGGACTTTGCTCACACTCGAGCATACGACCCAGAATTGCTCACCAAAACTGGTATGGATGTTGACTTCCTTAATGTTTGGCAAGCTATAGGGTGGCATGAATTTGCACATGTGAGGGAAGAGGTTCACACCTTCTTACAATCCAATTTGTTTGCACCCTAAAAGAAGTAGAAGGTATTACTTTCTGATTTTTTGGGAAAGAATACTATTACACATGGAAAAAGTTTAGTCTCCTTCTTGGGTTTGACCAACGTTGTTCTGTGAACTAGGAGTCACCACTATCAAGTTTTAATAAACAAAGTTCTTAGCAAAGTATTTTAGGTGAAATTTTTGTAGTAAGCCAAGAACCAATGATATTCATAATCATGCCTTGAGGTTGATGCATAAATGGCTAGCTTTTCTATATTTCATAGGGACGATGTTAGGCCAATAAGAGTTGATGAATTAATGATCATATATGCCATGGTTAGGAAAATTAAAATCTCTCTTGTGAAAGTAGTGATAAAACAATGGTTATAATATTTTAAGATGAAGGGACCCATTGAGTGCACTTCGCTAATCACTCGTATTGCGTTCAATGTTGGGGCCTTGGGAGATGTACAAGTCCCGCATCACTAAACCCCGTGAAATAATAGACGAGGATTATCTAGTGCAAGCTCATACCTTGAAACATGGTCCCAAGGAATCCCTCATATTTTTCTTCCCCGGATATACGAATGAGATTCTGTTACCTAACCCGAAATATCATTTGTATAAGTACCAGGCGCTAACCATACCTCGCTAGCCAAAAGAGGTTGCTCGCAGGAGTAGTATTTATGACAGGATCACAAGAAGCACATCAAGAAGGGCTGTTATGGAGGAACAACCATAACAACCCCCACAATACTACAAGGCCGGAGGTTCATCATGGCAATCAGCTAGTAGTGGACAATGGGCACAAGGACAAAACTGGTACCATGAATAGTCCACTGAGTCATCAAGCTCTAGTGGTTTACCTCCATCGTTTGGTGCTCAACGCTCATTCTCGGCACAATGTTTTTGGGATCAAGGAATTGCATAGATCACTCAAAGAATAGGTGAATTGGACATGAGAACCACTCAAATCCAAGAAACACTCCATCAACATGTCCAAGAAACTCAACAATGGCAGCACCAGACCAACGAACAGCTCAGGGAAATCAACTCCACACTACAGCAAGGCCAATCCAACTTGATGGCCTACTTTCGTTACAAAGGGTTCAATCCCTATCATGGGCCATGAACAAGAAACAAGCTTGGGTGAGGGTCCCCACGTGAGGTAACTCGTATCTCTATTTTTTGCATTGCATCTAAAAAAATTATAAGGTAGCTATGCGCGGTAGGAATGTTTAATTCCCTCACTTTGGAAATGATGAATAGTTGCTCTGTTTTATTTCCCTCTTGTGCCTAGTTTACAACTTAGCATTCTCCAAGTTTTAAGTTTGTTGGCTTGAGTGTATCACCTTGAACTTGAAAACTTGTGGATTGCAAGTGCATAATCTAAGTCTAGGTTTTTGTGGGATATGATATGGCAAAGTAGAGTTGCTATGATCTTGTTCTAAGTAAAACTTGAATCCAGAATTTTTATGTTCAAAAAAAGAAAAAATGATGAGTTCCTCAATGATGATAAATTCCTACCAAATCCATATGTTGATTACATGCAAAATCCTATACATATGCTGCTTGTAGTCATTTTGAGTTTGGTCAAATGGTTAGACCCTTGTTAGATTATTTTCATGCTTTCATGATTAAAGTCTTGAGCATACCCACCATATAAATTGCTCTCCCTAGAGGTTTAGCAAAAATATCACATTCACCACCATATGCGAACTTCTACTCCGCAAGTCTACATCCACCATTATCCCTCCACCAAATAAAGACTCCAAATGACTATGATTCTCTATCCTCCTATCCATGCCAAATGAGACATGAGCTAAAAGAATATATGTAAAGGAGATGGTATAAAATCATAATACTCACAAGAGAAGAAACAAAATATTTTCTTGAGCATGATGAAAAAAGTTCTCAGTCATGTTGTCTAAATAAAAGATAGGGAGGAGGATCATAAAAAAGGAGTCACTAACCTATTTCTTTTTCTTCTTCCATTTTTCCACTCACATATACCCTTTCACATTTATGCACAAACTTGATCATGGTTGCATGTCTAGTATTTTTCATGGATCTACTCTTTGACTTACCAAATATTTGATGCAAGTATGCCATTCTTGTCTCCCTACCTTGCGCTCCATATAAGCCTTATTAGAAGTAGGAGAAAAGAGGCAAAGCAATGCCTTGGTAAGGAATCAAACACATTGAGCGATCCGAGAGTATCATTTGAGGAACTTGCTTTCTTTTCAAAAATTATTGAAAACCTTCGGATAAAAGTGAAACAAGGAATGAGAGAGTAGTACTCTCAGATCACCATTCTATCTTTCAACTACCCAAGACAAGGAGAAGCCAAAAGCCCCATGAGGACTAAGGTAAAAAGGGTGAAATTACCTGTCGACCCCCATTTTTGAGGACGAGAATCATTCGTGTTCATAGTACCATATCCCTGGATCGAGTAGTTTGGTACCCACGAATACAGTTCTGAATTACCAGGTGCAGAGTGCACGAATAGTCTTACATCGAAATTATTACAATAATAGGCCCGAAGGCAATATCCAATACATATAGGACCTACTGATCCGGATACAACCAAAAACAGAATTTAGATAAGATAGCAGTCGGAAGGCAACGGCATGTCGATTACCACAAGCAACGACCAGGGACTAAGACCTAGTAGACGCCTTCTCCTCCTTTGCCCATCTGGCAGTAAGCATAGGGGTCCTCCAATTCTTCGCTTCCTCCATCTGAAGGTTTATGCGTATAGCAAGGGTGAGTACCCAACGTACTCAGCAAGCCGACACGGAATGATGCACATGATAGGGTCATTCAAAGGATGGCTATGGTTCCTTTGCACAAAGCCAATTTTCACAAATCATTTCACAAACCTAATATCTAGCCAAGTCAAGTTTTAGTTTCAGAGTATATTAAAACGGTGACGGTTCTGTCTATCATCCATCGTGATTTCCAAGGATGGCTTCCCGCCTTCGGTTCGTCATGGTTTTCTGGGGAGTCCACCCCTTCTCGCAGTTCGAGAAGTTGAGTCTACCAGCAGACAAAATCATTATGCATTCCCATCCCATCATTTTAAAACTTATGATTCTAGACACGGGAGAAACTTGTCACGCCGCTCATTAACCGTGAGCACGGCAATTCGAATAGATTGATTTACTCACACTGCAGTGGATGTACACTTTACCCGTACTCCGCAACTACTCATTGAATGAGCTTTCATCCCTTCATATGGGATGGTCACGGCAAAGCCTTTCGATAACTTTGCTTTGGCAGTACCCGCTCCATGAACTTAAATCCTCTTGCACTCTAGCCGTCGTTTCCTAGCAGTGAGAGGAGATCTGGTGCACCCAAGGTAAGGGAAAAACTTCACAACATTCTTATTCATTACTCAATACTTAGGCCGCAGCCTTATCTCAATAACCAGAACCACCTATTCACTCAAGAACCACTATACAGGGATACTGCCTCCGCTCGGCTATCTACTCTGCTAGGTCTATACCCATTCAAGAAGTACGGTTGTACTAGCTCGTTCCAGGTTATAAGTCTCATGGCTCGGTCCTTAATTGACCAGGGACGGTTCTTGCCTTTACCGGAATCCACCCAAATCCAACCATCCGCCCTAGTCTAAAACATTGGTTTTGTACTTTTTATTTTTCCATCAAAACTATTTTCATCATGATCAAGGCAATGTGGTGCTCATGTCTCCACATGCCGTATTCCAACTATCTTCCCTAAAATAGTTGCCCAAGCACGAAGCTTCTTTGTAAAATCATGAGTATGCACAAATCTAATATAAGCATGGCTAAGCATTTTACTGAAGATATCCTCCGGTTATATCACATCGAGGGTTACAAAGAATATTTCTAAGGGAAATCAATATCAAGGCATGGTATATCAAGCAGAGGTATTCATTTGTATATAGCATGCATGTTTGTAATTTAAATCAACATCATTTCGCAAAATAGGATCGATATGTTCAAAGGGAAGTGTTGACTTGCCTTGCTCGCACACTTGTTGGCCGGGGTTTTCAACGTAGTCAGTGCCTGCTTCCTCGGTTGATATCCGTATGTGCGAAGAATCAATTGAATTTGATCGAATTCAATAAAATACCAAGAGATCGAAAAGAACCATAAAAACAACTCCGAATATTTCACCTAAAATTCTACTCGAGTTTGGGCGAGAGTTTTGGGATAAAATCCGATTTAAAAAGCGAGTTTGGGATTTTAGGGTTTTCGCAAAATGTCGATCCAATTCGATTAAGAGAATAAACTTAAAAAGCGTTGATCAAAAGAATTGGTACTCGAAGTTTTGGAGGTCCGAGTATCAAAAGAATATATTTTTTTAATTGCGGAAATAAAATAGATAAACTCCGAATTAAAAACGACGCGAGAACGAAATCTCCGAAAATCCGATTTTTGAATTCTGAGATTACTCTAGAGAACATATACAAGAAAACATTATATTTTTGCCCAAATATTTTCCCAAATATTTTTCCTAATTTTTCTGAATTTTTCCATATTTTTTCCTATTTTTTTCTTTTTCCTTTTTCTTTTCTTTTTCTTTCTTTTTTCTTTTCTCTCTTTTTTTTCCTTCCTTCCCCTTTCCTCCCTTCTCTGTTTTGCCCGCGTGCCCTCCCTTCCTCTCTGTTTTCGGCCAGCGGCCAGTGCTAACGCAAGGGCGGCGGCCGGGACTTACCGGTGGGCGACGGCGACGGCGAGGGACGCGGCGGAGCTCCGCGCACGGCGCACGACGGCGACGGCCGGCGCACGGCGGCGATGGCTTGCGGCAGCTTCGGCGCACGGCGGCGACGGCTTGCGGCGGGGAGAACCGACGAGGGAGAGGGGGAAAAGTGGCGGCGAGGTGGGGGAAGAATGGGGAGAACTTGGTCCCTTTTATAGGCGGCCGGGGAGGGAAGAAGAGGGGGTCCGGCGCGGCGATCGGGCGGCGCGGCATGCGGCGAGGCGCGGACGGGGCCGGTACGGCGGGTGCGACGTGGCGGGCATGGCGGGCGGCGCGGGCGGGGTCCAGCGCGGAGGCGCGACGCGGCCGCGTGGCGCGCGCGGGCATGGGGTCCGGCGCGGCGTGCGCGGCGCGCGCGCGCCCGAGCGAGGGCGGGGCACGGCACGGTGCGCGGCACGGCAGGTGGCGCGCGCGGGACGGGGCGCGGTACGGCTGGTATGCCGTCAAGCACGTGACGCATAATGAACAGGCAATTTCCAAATTTCCCGATGTAATTCCTAATTTCCAAATTCTATTTCCTTTCACCCCTAAAATTTGAAATAAAATATAGTACACCCAAAAATTAAGTTGTAAAATATATTTTCAACCTTTTCACCCACTTTTATTATTTTAAAAATATATTTCACATATTTAATTTAATCATTTTTTCTAAATTCCAGAAAATGCAATTTTAATTTCTAGACTTCATATATAACCTTTAAAATATTTTAGCACTCATTTTTTTCAATAATTAATATTACTCAACCACCAAAATAATGTTTTGATCCAAAATATATATTTTTATAAATCCACAACCCTTTTCCTATTTTATATTAAAATTTCCAACTCTAAACTCCGAAATTTTTCTCCCGGTGGAAATTCAAATCGTTTGGTTTTTCTCAAACATCAAGATGAATCGCTCATCAAATAAATTTTATGCAACAAAGCTGGCAAATAAGAAGCAATAAACACGATAGGAAGCAATGAGCCAAAAGTTTTTGTGAGTTTTGATTTTTAATTCCCGATTTTAAATTCTCCAATTTTCAGGGCGTTGCATTACCATTGCAAACTTATTCAATTCAAGATAGAATACTTTGTTGTAGGCATGGTACTTTAGAGAGATAAAACATAGTAGCAACTCCTGATGCACCGAGACAAAGTCTTGTCTTTGCTCGAGGACAAGCAAAGGGTAAGGTTGGGGGAGTTTGTTGATGGTAGTTAAGTACCAATTCTAACAGTCACATACCTTGGGAATAAAAAGGGAATAGCATCCCTTACACACATATAGGTTTAAAATTAAAAAAGTTCCACATGTCCCTAGAGATTATTTGAATGTAGGTACTTATACAAAGAAATGAGGTGAAAGCACGCTTACGTGGTGAAGAAACACAACCTCGACCAATTGACACTCGCCATGTCAGTATCCCATGGATTGAAGGGCCTACATGACAGCTGAAACCGACTCAAAGTGAGACCAAACACCTAGGAACTGACTAAAGGGTCCACCTATCATCCACTGGCCAAAGACGGTGGCCAATGGCGGTGGAGTGGATTCGGCCAAACCCCTGGTTCGGTCGAACCAGTCTTGGCGCCCCCGGCTTCCACCTTCCACGTGGCGACTCCTCACTCACTCCCGAAGGCGATTATGCATGATTTTTGGGCCCAAACCGACTTAAGCAATTGTCATTGGAGGCTATAAGAGGAGAAGGAGGCTTCACTTCACAACACACACCACAAGAGAGAGTTCTTATTTTCACTCTTAATCACTAGGGTAGTGGAGTTAGGAGTTAGGTTAGAGCTTCTACTCAGTTCGCAAGTCGTCATTGGTGAGTCGGGTATGGCTATTGCATCTTACTTACCTTGTACAACTTTGATCTATTTAATATATTTTGATCTATTTAATATATTTATCTTCTCGTATAATTGAGTATGGTCCATATGCTAGTTGGTTAGCTATATGTTCCCTCCATAGTTTATATGATAATTATATCATGGTTAGACGAGTAACTCTATTGCTATGGTCATGGTCCAATGTGCAATTAGGATATAGGTGTGCTCTTGTCTTAGTCATTGACGCCATGGGAGGCAAGAGTATCCATGACAATGTAAGCGTGGTCCTTAGATTATTTTATAGACATTGGTTGTGGTCATACCTCACGGGTTGTAGAGGTAGGCGGCAGGTGGTGAAAGCCCTATCCGACGTTCGTAATCCTCTGTGTTCGGGTATGGCGTAGGGCGAACAGTAAGAGATCGACTGTGGGTGGCAGGCCAGGCCATTAAGGCGGTACCCTCGGATGCCTAGGAGCATAGAACTAGGTAACTAACCATGAACATAAATGTTTGTATAATATGTGCAATTATATTAGAAGTACATTAGGAACTTGCTCTAACACTATGCTCTCCACTTAGCATTAGTTTATTATTTATGAGGATTCCTCTGTGTGTCATATTACCCCTTTATCATTTACCTATTACCCCTACTTAGACTTTGGCATCTCATCTATAACATATGAATATTCATAGTAACTTAGTATCACCTTCTTGACCGCCGTCTTTATTTGGAATAAAATACAATACCCAGAATACTCCTGGGTGAAATGCTACAACGGTATATTCGTGCGCTTGCAGATTAATCTGTGATCGTAATTAGCATTTTTTAGTCTATAATTAAACTTTTTACGTATAACGAACTAATTATGTGTGATGGTATTTGTTTCTATTAGAAGTTTAGGTGGATTTCGTGTTCTGAGAAATATTTGTTTTTGTATTCATGTTTGATCATATTTGATCCTTATCTGTATTCAAGATAATCCATATTTTTTTATTCGAGCTATTCGTATTCATTTTCATATCCGGCAAAAAATATGAAAACAAATATGATATGAGCATTATCCATCCGTATCTGCTCTATTTTCACCCGTACTTCGGATCGACAAGTTAAAACTAGTGCAACCTGTTTAGATCATTGGACAGTTACCTTGGCATAGATCGACTAGCCTAGTAAAGTGAAGGAGATAAATGAAGTATATTCTATTCATAGCACATATAACTAATAAAGTAGTATATGAACTATGAAAACTCCTAAGTAAAGAACATAATTCCTTTATTGCAACTATAGTCTTACAAGAAGAGTAAAGTACTAAATACATATCGGAACTCCAAGAAGACTATAGGACTGAAGATTACTCTAAGCCTAAACTCCACTAATACTATAGAGAATACAATGTAAGATAGAGAATTGTTCCTTGAGTGTGTGTTGTCATGTGAGAATGCATCCTTCTTCTGTAGCCCTCAATGACGGTTGATTAAAGTGGTTGATGATGTCAATGCGCCAATAATCGTCATTAGGGAGGGATGAGAAGTCGCCACGTGTTCGGTGGAGATGAGGCACGCTAGGCCTGGATTGGCTGAACCAGGGGTACCGCCTTTCACCAGGGACTGCCATGTGGGCCCATAAGGCGGTGCATGGTGAAGGGTTACGCGGAGGCTACGCTAGCTAAAAACAAAACTTTTCTACCGTGCAAACCAGGAACACTTGCAAGTAAGGGTCGATAGATCGTTACCGATTGGAGTAGAGTGTAGCGGATTAGCCAATCAGGACCTATTCGATCCGGAACAGTGCTTGCCGATGACAGCCGATTTGCCGACAGCCGATTCCCGCAAGCCGACAGCTGATTCCTGGGAACAGCCGATTCACCAATCAGCCGATTCACCGAGTAGCCGATTTGCCGAGTCATCCGACTGCGCTCGCGCGCCTCGCTCCGATGCACCCGACCGCAGCCGATTCTACCACAGCCGATTCTACCACAGCCGATTAGTAGCCGACGAATAGCACCGCAACGTAGCAGCGCCTCTATCGGTATCCACACGTCCGGGGCAGAACGCCTAACATCCGTGTGCTAGCACAAGATTCAAGGCTAGGGTTTGGCTCGAAAGTGGGGAGGGTTTCCGTGGAGATTGATCTCAGTTTAATGCAATTCAATTGACATGCCGCAGCTCTCCACCCCTCCCCCTTATATATAGAGTTGGCCGACTAGGTCTAGTGGCCGATCTGGACTCTATTTTGAATCGGATCCCATTCGAATCTCATAGAGTTGGCTGCCCATACTTCGTAAGCCCATAGGACTCTATATTAAATCGAATCTTATCCAAATTGAGCCATATTCGAGTCCAACTCGAATGCCTGTTCTTATCCCCTTAAGCGTGCGACCCTGTAGGTTCAGGTATACTCGGTTTCGGCTCGAGTCCAACTCAGCCGATTTGTCAACAGCGGCGCCTAGTAGCACATATTGACACCATAGCATACAAGAATATAATATCGGCTCTGAACCTATAATGTATACACAAATCCCTTTGTCTCACGATACCAATTAAGCTATAGGAAAGATGTGTGCCATCCCTTCAATAGCTTAACCATTCGCTCGAACCGTATTGGATTATCTGTCTGTTGATTGACTCCTCAATCAACTCGGCATGGCCATGCACTTCCATAATCCATTACCTCTAGGGGCCTAGATATATCTCTCCCATAGGAGGGGCAAATTCCATCTTGATCACTCACATCCCACTCCGTGTTTCATAGCAAACCTAAAGACTACTGTTACAACTACCCAGTTACGGAATAGCGTTTGGTAGTCCCAAAGTAGGCTACTACACATGTTGGAATCCATGATGATCTCAGGTCTAAGGACTTTGTACCAACACTACCTAAGACCAACTAATGGCACATTAATTCCTGTAGTGTCTCACGGTGGGTCTATCCAACAATGTGTTCTCTAACACATGTCCATGTATATTGATTTGGTATCTCCATACCATGATCTATGAGACATGATCATCAATCAATAAACATGCCGATCTTAGAATCATATTTGTTCCAATAATATGACATGTGATCAGGGATCGTTTAGAAATAGATTCATACATAAAGAGTCTCATAAATAAGTCATGTACTTATTGATCAATACAAGATGTCTATTTCATAGAACTAAATAACACTTTATTCATTTGTACATAAACATTGACCATAATATCCAACATCTCCATGTTGCCTCTTGGGCATATCACTAACACATGGTGGTTTGGCCCCACTTTAGTCGGTTTGAGCTAACATGTGGACCGTTCAATCCGTGTGCTCGCACATGATTCGTCGGATGTGTGTTACTTTGCATGCTAGTGCTGGCCAACGGCCGGGCCAGGCGTGCCGGCCGGCACGACGTGCACGTGCACCGGCCCGGCACGGCACGGCCCGGCTCGTGATGGGCCGTGCCGGCACGGCACGACGGACCGTGTCGTGCAGCCGGCCGGCCGCGAGCCGCGGCGCGGCACGGCACGACGCACGGGTGCTGGCCGCCGGCACGGCACGGCCCACGGCCGCACGGCACGGCTGGGGGTCCAATGGCGTCAATATTTATTTTAATAATTTCAATATAAAAAATAGATGACAAATATATTTTTCATATTTTTAACATGACAAATACATCATTATTTTATTTTTTATCCTTTATTTATATTTTTAATTTTTATATATAGAAATAATAGGGTTGTATATTTTTTTATTTTTTTTCATATTTTTCTCTATTTTTTAAATTCGGCGTGCCTTATGGGCCCGTGGGCTCGGCCACGGCCCACGGGCCAAATTCGTGCCGTGCCGGCACGGCATGGCCCGCCTCCCGTGGGCCGTGCTTGGGCCGGGGCGGAGCACGCGGGCGGCACGGCACGGCCCGTCATAGTGGCCGTGCCTAACGGCCGTGCCGTGACGGGCCGTGCCGCGCCGTGCCGTGCTTCGGGCCGTGCCTGGGCGGCCCACTTGGCCTCCACTGTTGCATGCCGGCTCATCTTTCCTTTACTTTATTGTCTAATCTCCGCATACACATTAATTCTCTAAGGCAAGTGAAATTACAATATTTAATACTAATATATGTGCAAGAAATGTTAGTTCTTCATTTATTTATTATGGTGGTTGGCGGTCAAAATTGATACTTAACGACCATCAACAATTATCTTAGTATATAGCGATGATCTTAACACCATTGGCAATATAGAAGATATTAATGAAGCACATCACCATTAAAGACGGAGTTTGAGATGAAGGATTTGGGTAAAACCAAATTTGCTTAGGTCTACAACTTAAGCATTTACCTTTTTGGAATCCTTGTGCACCAAGCTGCACATACTCAAAAAAATATTGAAGAAATTCAATATTGAAGAAATTGGCATGATATGACTTAAAAAATTACATGCTTCAGGGCGAGTATCTCTCACAAAAAAATAATTGATCTTCATTATATTAGACTCTCTTCTTTGTATGAGTTTTGCCCTTTAGGTTTTATCTTTCAATGTTTTTAATGAGGTAATACCTGAAAGAATACGCGTAGGCTATAATAGCATAAATTTAAAATTTTCTACCATGCACTCCAGGATAGCATGCGAGTAAGGGACTATAGATTGTTACCGATTGACGCGCAGGGCAGCAGAACACTACGTTGGAGAAGTCAGCCCAATGTACATGCATCAGGGAGGTTGCGGAAGTAGCCGATCACCATGATCCGATCGCCTGATCACCAACTCATCTCACTGATCTACACCGCAACGTAGCAATGTCTCTATTGGTATCCACATGTCCAAGCGTGGAACGACGATCGCATGTGTGCTAGCACTCAGCGCATGGCTAGGGTTTGCCTCAGAGGTGGCGGCTAGGGTTTGCTCGTGGCAGATCTCAACTTGCGTCTAACGTGAATTGCTTGTAAACGATCTCCACCCCTTGCCCCTCTATTTATAGAGTTACCCGACTAGGCCTAGAGAACCCATCGGGACTCTATCTCTAATCGGATCCTTATCCGAACTGAGCCTTATCTGAGTCCTTATCCAAGTCAAACTCGAATACCTGTTCCAACCCGTTAAGTGTGTGACCCTATAGGTTCATGTATACAATGGAAGATCACATTGGCTCATCATCGAACGTACCATGTCCAATAAGGTACAGTTTCTTCGTTCGGACACCCCATTCCATTGAGGAGTTCCGCGTGGAGTCAATTGTGGAACGATTCCATAATCTTTTAGATGATTACCAAATTCTTAGCTTAAGTATTCGCCGCCATGATCTAATCGTAGAAACTTAATTGTTTTGCCTAAATGATTATATAGTTCATTTTGGAATTCTTTGAACTTTTCAAAAGACTCGAACTTACGCCTCATTAAGTAGATATAGCCATATCTACTAAAGTTGTCGGTAAAAGTAATAAAGTATTGAAACCGACCTCTGGTTGTTGAACTCATTGGTCCACATACATCAGTATGTACGAGTGTCAACAAGTCATTTGCCCTCTCACTTTGACCCGTGAAAGGTGCCCTTGTCATCTTGCCAAGTAAACAAGACTCGCACGTCTCAAACAATTCAAAATCAAATGAATGTAGAAGACCATCTTTATGGAACTTCTCCATGCGCTTCTCATTTATATGGCCCAGACGACAATGCCCAATAAATATGGGGTTTAAATCATTTGGACGTAGCCTCTTTGCATTAATATTATAGATGGGAGACGCTTCGAGATATAAAACGTATAATCCATTCACCAATGGAGGATGAAAATAGAACATATATTTAAGATAAATTGAACAACCATTGTCCATAGATCTATAATCATTATCCTTTCGCTTGCAAACATGAAGCAAAAATAACGTTTTGACATAGAGTTGGAACACAATAACAATTATTTAATTCCAAAACTAATCCTTAAGGTAAATAAAGTGGCATAGTGCCAATCATGATTGTAGCAACTCTTCCATTGCCGACACAAAGATCCACCTCGCCCCTTCTCAAGCTTCTATCTCTTCTCAGACCGTGCAACGATTTGTAGATATGAGCAACTGATCTGGTATAAAATACCCAAGAGTTAGTAGATGAAGTAGATGGATTGATTTCTATAACATTAATACCTGAAGCAGAAGTCTGTTGACGAGAAATTTCTCTCACGCGCTGGCCTGGGAGATCTGCTTAGCTCCAGTGCAGGTCCTTCTCGGCTGTCTGTGCAGTACAGGGCGTGCCAGTTGGTTTGATCTATTAACCAACAAGAAAAACAAGATATACGCGTTAAGTGTTAGGTTAGATCCCCACTGGATCGGCTGAGGGAATCCATGAGCATATATATGCTATCCTAGAATATATTTAAGCCAAGTGATTGCAATGGATCCGCTATACCGAGACAGCATCAGCCGCTTAACCCAAATACAGTAAAGGATAACAAATATATGTATTGATAACCTAGCCGATACTGAAAAGCTAACTATGGATCGGCTAGTACTCCGATGATTCTTATGAAAAGATATCATTCTTGAACCAGATATACCTAGCCTAGGAAATCGGCCATCGGCTGTCGCTAGTAGGCCGATTTCGGCTTATGACGTCCGACAAGAATGGGATCTTAATATAAGAGGCAGTCCTAACATAAATCTAGTAATAAATATACTAAAAATATATCAGGGCAGGTAAGACCGGCTAAAACCCCGGCACTGTCTCTAAGTAAAATACATCTAACCGAACAGATTATTGGAAGTTCTAAAAACAACTTAATAGTTTAATGTTGATGCAACATTAAGTATAAAAAGAACAACCTAATCTGTTGTAGCTGATGTAAATACCTTAAGACGGTAGATACCGCATATAAACTATTTCAACCTTTAGATCTAGCCCTATCGGCTGCGGGTTCTTGATGGAACTGGCCGATGACTGGATAGATCTAAACATTGCTCCAATTTATATGCGATATATGGTAAATAGCGCAGTATAAACCCCTGAATCTAATGTGTCATTATGATGGAAGCACTAGAATCAGTAGAACATACGGCTAATGATAAGCATTTACCTGGGTTTGGGGATCGAAACGATGCAGCCCGGAGCCAAATCAATTGCTCGTCTGAAGAAAAGGTTTGGCGATGCGCCGAAAGTTGTTTTATTGATTGTTGAAATCATAATTACAGGGGTCTCGGGTCCTATTTATACCCAAGAATAACATTATCTGTATAGACCCTGGACTCTATCTAAACTACTATTTAAAATACGACGATATCCCGGGAAGGACCCACGCCGCATTACAATAAACAGTTTAAACAAATTCCTAATTTACAGATACAATTGCCATTACAGGACTCTATCCATAGATGGCAATATCTTTTAACGTGCAAACTGATAACCAAATCCTTCACTTTATCTTCAAGCACTTTCATCGGAAACGGTTTTATCTTCTCTTCTGACTCAGCATCGGCTATCGGCTATCCTCATCCGATCCAACCTCAATCGATTAACCCCGTAGCTGATCGTTACCAAGCCGATTTGAGCATAGCCGACGGAGCCTATGCTTCTCCGCCAGCCGATCCGATTCTGTTTTAACCTCGCTAGAACTTAGGGGTTCTGTTACCAAATTTAGTCATTAACACATGCCCCCCAAGTCCGTGATACGAAGTGTTGCGGATTTGTTGCCTATTCAAATTCCCACTCTTTTCTGACCGAAACCGTTTCGGCTGCCCCAAATGCCCTTTAAATAGTCCTTTACCTCGACCGAAACGATCACGCCTTCAAAATGCACTCAAACACTTCGCAAACAAGCTTTCTTTTCCTCTCTCCTCTCCGGCGATTCACCGGCGCTCTTCATCACATCCCGGCGATCCTCGCGAACCGGGACCCGGATCCATCTCCGACAACCCCAATGGCCTCCAACACCGCCGCCGCACCGGCCGTCACCGCCACCGAGTTCCCCGAGGTACGCCCGTCGGTTCAAAACTCTTCCTCTTTAGATTTCCTTTCCAACCATGCCTCCTAGCGTTGTTGTGTTCATCATGCCTTTAGCTGCTCTTGATTAGCATTTTTTTTCTTTTCCAAACTGTAGCACCTATCACATCAAGTAGTCATCCCAAGTTTGACTCAAGAAAAGAGGTACTTTCTCGGCCCCATCGGCAACACTGACCCAGCCGATGTAATCATTGCCGAAACCAACAGAATCCCCTACAACACTAGGAAGTCATCCCTAGCCCACTGGAATGGGACTTTCAAGTCGTGGCCGACCACAGACGCAGCTTGGATTGAATGGTATAAGAGGGTGCAATCGGCCAAGTACGCTCAATGGGAGGAAACCAGAATAGCCCAATGCCTAGCTTTATCTGTGGCCGGCATGGAGAAGGATGAGCCGCTGATGTCGGCTGCAGCGTACTTCTGGGACGACAGCTTCAATGCTTTCATGTTCCAGCAGGGGCCAATGATAGTTACTCTAGCCGACATATATATGACGACCGGACTGGATATCCTGGCGTCGGCTAACCCTGGAAACCTGAGCCGAAAGGGGCAACATCAATTCAAAACCAAAGCCATCGGCGGGTGGAGCGGCTACGTCGCTCAAAACATGAAGGATGGATCGGTCGGCCACAGGGAACACGACGCGTTCCTTATGATGTGGCTAGAAAAGTTCTTGTTCTGTGGATCGAGCTGCGGGCCAACCACCAACTGGCAGGTCGTAGCCGAATCCCTAGCCGACGGGAACAAGCTCGTGCTAGGTAAGTACCTCCTCGGCTATCTGTATCAGATGCTGCACCATGTCGTCGCGAAGATAGCCTCCAACGCTCAACACTACCAAACTCTACCCAACCCTGGGCGGGGGAACGTCAGATGGACCCCGGGCCATCGAAGCGACCGCGAGGGAGGGCCACCGCGGCGGCGCATGCGGGGGCAATTGGCCGTCGCCATCATATATCGTGCACCGTGCTTTTATCGGGATCGGCATCCGCCGAGCCGGCCGGGTCCACTAGGAAGACATTTAACTCAGCCGACAACCTAGGTGCACTCCCCATTCACCGGCCTAATTTCACCGTCCGGGGGGGGGGCGCCAACGTCCGGGGGAGATTGCGGTGCCGCTATCTAACCAAGAATCGACAAGAGGGGATTGAGTCAACCGATCTGCAGGCCGCCTACGAGATGGTGTGGCCAAAATCAAGCGGAAACATCTCTCCACTCCGGCGGTCATCGATTATTACGTCGACTTCGCATGAACGAGAAAACCTCCTCGGTAGTTTACTCCAAAATTGCTGGGCCCGACCTCGGGACTAACAATCTCCTCTTTTGTAGGAGATCTCGATGGCCTGTGCTAGGTGATTAGGTAGATCGGGAGGGGGGTGACGGGGGGCCCAAGTCGTGTCGGTTTACGCTCGAGGAGAATAGCCCAATGCCTAACATGAGATCGGGACGTGCACCCCTCTAGCCGATGACGCTAGCTCGAGAGGAACCGATCTCGCCCGATCCGCCGCTAGCCGACCAAGCAAGGTGATTGTCGTCGCGCGAGTGTGGACGCGGTTTTCGATACGGTTGAGCTCGCAGGCTTTAAGTGGGCCATGTGGCTCTCGTCGCGGGAAAGCCTCCACTTTAACTCCTCTAATCAAATCCATCCTTAGCGAACAACTATGTCGACAAGATCGAAACTCGTACGCCAATGCATCATAATTCGAGCCTTATGACCATATCACTTGCATACGACCGACCACATCCTTTTCGAGGTCAAGAATTAAGTGGCAGCCGCTACTCCGCGATTGCGCATCCATCCATAACAACCCCTTGTAGTTTGATTTATAAAACTCGAGCTAATTTGACTGATTCATAGCCGACTCTTTCTTTTTGCGGCCGTCCTAGCGATCTCCGATAGCGGCTGAATCCGAGCTCGAACCGAGTGATCAACACTGACCGTCGAGTCCTCCGCCGAAAATCGCGTAAACAACAGATTCGGCCTTATGATAATATCACTTGCACGACCGACCACATCCCAAGAAACGCAGCCCTTGAGCGAACTTGCTGTTAACATACGATGTGATCACACCGTGATCGATGATGAACCCGGTGACCAAGGTAAACCAAATTTTATAATCGGCTCTGCCAACTTAACAACTCTTTTCCAATCATCATCTTCCTTTTGCAGAACATAGTCGACCTCCTCAGCTTCAATTTGTCGGAGTTCGAGGAGTCTGGCGAGATCGGTGAAGAGGCGCTGGTGATGCCAATGACACTGTTTTTGGCAGACCCACCAATTGACGATCACAACCATAACATGCGCAACATTTGGAAGGACATCATTACTATCTAATTCTTCTGAGGGATACTATCCTATCAAACAAACATATCACATATATGAAAGCAAAAACAATAGCAATTAATAATGAAATAGTATGGCCCTTTCACATGGTGATCTTCATCTCCATGTTGGTGTAGAGGATCTCCATCTTCATCACCGTTCTCCAGAATGTCTGATGCTTACTTTCCTCAAAGTAAGCTACTATTATAAAAGATATAAATTAAACATTACATCGACACGTAGGTTATGAAAGAATATTACATGCATCACATACATGAAAGAATATTACATGCATCACATACATACAATAGGGTCATACCATCTCAAAATATTCTCTGCAAAAACAAGTTAGACATAGAACTGTATTCTACCTAACGCAAAGATATAATACTGATACGCTATAAAAGGGGATACGCACACAACGGTCCCGCTATGAAAATCATAGATTCAATCTATGAAATTGCTTATGGAAACCACATCGACATAATCACATTATGTTGATCCGAGACACTCTCAAGGGACATGGTTTACATAGGCGCAAGGTGGTAGTCATAGTCGGACTATAGAAACAACATCGACACAATCATATTATACCGATCCGAGACTATATATTGTTACCAATTGACGTGCAGGGTAGCAGAAGACTATGTTGGATAAGTCGGACCAATGTACGCGTGTCAGGGAGGTTGCGGGAGTAGCCAATCACCACGATCCGATCGCCCAACCGCTGACTCGCCTCGCCGATCTACACGCAACGTAACACTGTCTCTACCAGTATCCACACGTCCAAGGGTGGAATGTCGATCGCCTGTGTGCTAGCACTTGGCGTGCGGCTAGGGCTTGGCTCGGAGGTGGCAGCTAGGGTTTGCTCGTGGCAGATCTCAACTCGCGTCTAACGTGAATTGCTTGTCAACGATCTCCACCCCTTGCCTCTCTACTTATAGAGTTAGCCGACTGGGCCTAGAGGGCCCATCGGGACTCTATCTCTAATTGGATTCGTATTCAAACTGAGCCTTATCCGAGTCCTTATCCGAGTCAAACTTGAATAAGTTCCAACCCATTAAGTGTGTGACCCTGTAGGTTCATGTATACTTGGTTATGATCTGAGAACACTTCTCGCCCGACCTATCAAAAGCGGCCCCTAGCAGAGCATATTGACACCAAAATATACATAAAGATCATATCGACTAAACCTATAATGTGTGCACAAATCTCTTTGTCTCATAATATCAATTAAGCTATAGGCATGACACGTGCCATCCTATCAATAGCTTAATCATTCACTCGAACTCGTATTAGATTATATATTCATTGATTGACTCCTCAATCAACTCGGCATGACCATGCACTTCCATAATCCATTACATTGAGGGGCCCAGAGATATCTCTCCCATAGGAGGGGCAAATTTCATCTTGATCATTCACATCTCACTATATGTTTTATAGCAAACCCAAAAAGATTATTTTTATAACTACTCAGTTATGGTGTAGCATTTAGTAGTCCCTAAGTAAGTCATTATATATGTTAGAATCCATTATGATCTCAGGTCTAAGGACTTTGCACCAACACTACTTGAGACTAACTAATGACACATTAAATCTCTGAGTGTCTCAAGCTGGGTTTATCCAACAACATGTTCTCTAACATGTGTTCATGTTATTGATTTGGTATCTTTATACCATGATCCATGAGACATGATCATCAATCAATACAAGTGTTGATTCATATTCATTTCATACATATGATATATGATCAGGGATCATTTAGAGAGATGATTCATATCACATAAAAAGTCTCATGAATAAGTCACATACTTATTGATCAAGTTGTCTATTGCATGGAACAGAATAACACTTTATTCAATAATACATAAACATTGACTGTGATATCCAATATATTTGTGTTGCCTCTAAGGTATATCACTAACAATATCAACATAAGCTATAAGTCTTATTATTTAAACGTACTAGGGTTTTAAATAAATGATAACATAGACATCCCACTATTTTGGACTATATATTATGAGCTTTACTCATAAAAGTCTACAAATAACTAACAATACATCACGGTTCTTCTCCTTATATTTTCTCATTTGGTTTTGAGGAATTTACCTGATATGCTTACTTTAATAATTATTTTTAATATTCTTTTAACAGATATCTAGAACAATAAATGAGCAATGAACAAAGGCTAGATTTGATAAGGGAGAGTATTATGAAATTTTTGGGTGATCTCATCCATACCTTTGGATAGGATTGGCACCCAGCCTCCTCGCTCCTGTACTCCACCGCAAGGAACCACGGCAGTTGGGCCACGTCCCATCACCCTCACTCGGTGCTCCTCACATCCATCGCATCCTTTGGTTGCAACCGATTCCCAGCGTATATATGGATATTTCATCAATGAGAATGGATTCCTCTCGCTCAATCTCTCCTGCTCTCGCTTTGAATAGCGACAGATTATTTTGTTTTTATTAAAATATTTGAGGGTACAAACAAATAAATTGACTATTAAAAGTTTAAAAGTTATAATGATTTGAAATACTTTACTAATTAAACAATCATTTTTAATCTCTAATTAATTACAATTCAAATCTGCTGGTTTACTTCAGCATGAAATAAATTCAAATGTAATTTAAAAAATCTACCACTTTTAAATTGTTCGCATTATCAACTTTCATTTGTCATATGGATGAATAGATATTTATTATTTGGTTTTTACAAAAATATTCGAGGGTGCAAATAAATAAATTAACTATTACAAATTTTAAAAGTAATTTACTTGAGATACTTTATTAATTAAATAATTGTTTTTAATCTTTAGTTATTTATAATTCAAATTTGTTGGTTTACTTAAACATGCAATAATTTCATAAGTTATTTAAAAAATATCTATCACTTTTAAATTGTTTAGAGTGTCCAATTCTTTTTGTCGTATGGATGAATAGATGATAGATTATGTGTTTTTTATTAAAATAATTCGAGAGTATAAACAAATAAATTAACTGTTACAAAATTTAACGGTTAATGATTTGAAATACTTTACTAATTGAATAATATTTTTAATCTCTAGTTATTTACAATTCAAATCCGCTGGTTTACCTCAACATGCAATAAATTCATAAGTCATTTAAAAAATATCTACCACTTTTAAATTGTTCAGAGTGCCTTGTCGTATGGATGAATAGATGATAGATTATTTGTTTTTTTGGTACAAACAAAAAATTAACTATTACAAAGTTGAAAAGTTAATGATTTGAAATAATTTACTAATAGAACAAGATTTTTTAATCTCTAGTTATTTACAATTCAAATCTGCTTGTTTACTTCAACATGTAAAATATTCATGTGTTATTTAAAAGAATCTATCACTTTTAAATTGTTCGGACCGCCGACTTTCTTTTGGCGTATGAATGAATAGATAGATGATATATTATTTGGTTTTTAAGAAAATATTTGAGGGTGCAAACGAATAAATTAACTATTACAAATTTTAAATGAAATTTATTTGAAATACTTTACTAATTAAATAATAACTTTAATCTTTAGTTGTTTACAATTCAAATCTGTTGGTTTACTTCAACATGCAATAAATTCGTAATTCATTTAAAAAATATCTGGCACTTCTAAATTGTTCGGACAGCCTGGTTCTTTTTGTTGTATGGATGAATAAATTATAGATTTTTTTATGAAAATATTTGAGAGGACGAACGGATAAATTAATTATTACAAAGTTTAAAAGATAATGATTTGAAATACTTTACTAATTGAATAATATTTTTAATCTCTTGTTATTTACAATTCAAATATGCTGGTTTACTTCAACATGTAATATAAATTCATGTGTCATTTTAAAAAATCTACCACTTTTAAATTGTTCGGACCGCCCTGTTCTTTTTGTTGTATGGATGAATTGATGATAGATTATTTGGTTTTTATGAAAATATTTGATGGTACAAATGAACGAATAAATTAAGTAGTAAAAACTTTGAAATTTATTTATTGGAAATTGTATTCTAAGAAACTAATTGTGGAAAACTTTTTAAAGATGCTAGCGAGACTAAAATGTTTAGATGATGTAACTTGTAGAATATAGTATTGGCATATTTGTTTTGGGCACATCTTGAACAATTCAACCAAAGTAATATCTTCAGTTTGACCATGGCAAATTTTGAAATAGCAACTACCGGCCCACAATTGGATAGCACACATGTTGGTGTTCACTTGTCAGTTTGATTAATTGGGATGATGTCAGATTAACAGCAAGTTAGCCACTAAATTAAGTATATTGGTGGACCTAAGGCTCAATTATTCGAAGGCATCATCTTTCCCCTTTTGTACCCCGTATGGAACGTCTATATAAGCCCATCCTGAGCGTCTCAAAATGAGCAGAAACACAGTTTAGAAGACAAAAGACACCATCGCCAAGACCAAAATGACAGGGTTAGAGACCACGATAGGCATGGCCACGCTGGTGCTGACGGAGTTGCACCGGAGGAGGGACAAGAAGAAGGTGGGCGACACGCTGGAGGAGGACGTGGCTTTCATCAAGAGTGAGTTGGAGCTCATGGAGTCATTCCTGGCGGATGTCGCCGAGAAGCGTAGTGGTGGCCACATCATGAGTGCCTCCTCCAGGAGTTTCAGCACCTGGTTCCGACACCTTCGGGGCCTGTCTCTAGACGTCGAGGACTGCCTCCAGGAGTTCTTCCTCCATCTGGAGAAGCCGTCTCGTGCAACCAGCTCCAAGCTGCTCTTGCCCCGACACATCATCGCCAAGCAGATGACAAGTCTGCGAAACAAGATTCAGCAGGTGAACCAGAGCAGTGAGAGATACTGTAACGCGATTAAATCTGGCCCTGACACCGCGACTGTACAGTCCAAGGTAAAAAAAAACAATATGCTCCCTCCTTCATGTCATTCAACTATTTAATCTTTCGTTCTTATATTTCAATAATACAAATTTTTAGTGATGTATTTCTCTTTCTTTCGTTCGTCAATATGCAGCCATACTAGTAATAATTTTAATGTTTGTTTATGCAAGATGACTACAATATAATGTTTGCTTTTCAAAATACTAATCAAGCGTGAGAGTGTGAGATTTGCTGGAACAATAACTAAATTAAAACGAGAAAATATGTAGGACTACTTACTTTCTTTCACCTTATAATATGTGAATTAACTTCAGTTCAGTGTCTTGAATGGCTGTACTGTCAGGTGTAAGCTGACGTCAGTTTCCCAAGTGGTTTAATATTTCCCTTCCTCGTAGGTGGTATTACAATTTAAATTTTATTAATGACAACTACTTTCTTCGTTTTATATTAAATAGATTTGGGCTTTTATTGTAATCAAACTTTTTTGAAGTTTTACTAAATTTTTTTAAAAAAATAGCAATATTTCTAACACCAAATTAGTTTCATTAAAAACTAATATTTAATATATTTAATATATTTTGATAGTATTTTTGTTTTGAATTAAAATTGTTGTTATATTTTTTATAAATTTGGTCGAGTTTAACTTTTTTAAAAAAGTTAAATGATTCATGAGAATACGAAACGGGGTTAGTATTGCAATGGAAAAGGAACAATCTTTCTATCCATCTTCATGTACGTAGGCTAATTAGGCACACTTCCTTACCACGCCACAGTTTTTAACCTCTCAAGCAGCGGTATTTTGCCATGCCAAGAAAGATGGCCTAAAGGCTTAGATTTATAATAAGTTATGCTGAGAGTTTCTTATTAAAAATAGTTTAAGAAAATGGTTTATTTATAAGACATTTATAAAAACAATCAATCATTATGATTTTTTAAAACGAATCATTATGATTTTGATACGCTTACCTTTAGGTTGGTTAGATGAAGCACTATAAAGTTTCCTTTGTAAAAAGAAAAAACTTTCCCTATCCATACATTCTACAATTCTATAAAATTACAACCCGCTAAACATATAAAAGTCAACATGCAAAGTATTTTTAGTATTTCTAACATCTAACATACAAGCATGCCACATCAATCAACTAAGCATCTAAAACTCAATATGAATACATTATAATTACGTTTACAATTTATTATATTCTAGAACTCAACATACACATGCTAAATCATCATCCTCAAATCATTTCAATATATTTTACTCTAAATCCATCCATCATTTATACAATTTTTAACATATATTTATTTATATATCTTGTAACAGACGTCGTCTAGTTATTAATAAATGTCTCTCCTGCTAACTAAATTTGGTTTGCACTTCTCTCATGCTTTTTTTCTTTATTCAGTCAAACCCTGGACCAACAGTAGCCGCTTCCTGTAATGCTCCATTCATCGGACGAGAAATGGAAAAATCTCACCTGATCCAACTTATTTGTCGTAACTCCGAGCAGCGTCAGATTATCTCCATATGGGGAATGATTTGCATTGGCAAAACCTCCTTCATTAGGAGTGTCTATGAAAGTGAAGAGATCATCAGCATGTTTGAGAATCGTGCCTGGGTCACTATCTCGCATCCTTTTAACCTTCATGAATTTGTTACGAGCTTAGCCCGGGAATCAGATGCACACGATTTTAGTGTTCTTGGAAATGGCTTGCAGAGGAGATGCCTCGTTTTCCTTGATGATGTATTATCTATTGAAGAATGGAACTTGATACAACCATATTTGCCCAAGGAAACGAACACAAAGATCATAGTCACCACAAGAGAAGCAAGTATTGCTGAGTATTTCTCGATGACATGCAAAAACATATATAAGCTGGAAGGTCTTAAAGAAGACGCGGCACTTGCACTCTTCAAGAACAAGGTATTTCCACTTGTCCAAAAATATTTGAGCCTCGTTACTTTGCTCTCTACTGGTAATAGAACCGTTTGATCTTATTTAACACAAAAAGTAATCTGAACCGTTTGATCTTATTTAATCAAAAAGTTCATATCTATTTATACTTTCATCTTAATTAGCGGTTATAGAAACATGTAGACATTATTGCTAAAAGATTAAGTATGGAGGGGTATAATCGTCATTTAGCAGTGACTAAACTTTTTTCCCTTTTTTTTGACTTTTTCGATGGAATATGAGCGATGCTATGCTAGCGCAATGGATGACCATATATCGATCTAGCCAGAAAAAACATAATAACAAAGTTACACCTGATCACTACATTAATAAATTACTGATTTACCTTTAATCACTATATTAATAAAAACATATAGAGCACCGGAGCATCTCGCAAAATATTTTGCTTTTTTATGCTTGTCAAGTGAACTTCTGAGCATTGAACGTTTTTCATATAGGAAAATTAATCAAGTGTTAATAGTACATTATCTACAAGAATTAAGTGTTAACAGTTACCATGAAAAATGAACAGGAGTACTCATGGTTAAAAATCCGTTCATAGTGCTGTGAATTTTAAGTTTTTTGGTTAAGATTCTTTTATATTGATGTCGTCTTTTGTTTTCGAACCCTGCAACATGTGCCAATACGAGTCTCCGCATTTTTATTGGAACCTCTTTAAATTTTGTTTGGAATATTTCATCATGTTCTTTTTCTGTATCAACTCTTTGGTCATTAGTTGCTGTTTTAGAAACAATCTACCTTATCCACGTTAATATTTGTGCATGTTTACAATTTTCACATAACAACTGTAGGTATTTGTGGATAGTTCAAATATTGATTTGGATCCTGACATGACTACTCAAGCAAAACTCATCATAAAGGAGTGTGCTGGTCATCCCCTTGCAATAAGCAATATTGCCAGTTTTCTGGCAAGAAAGCAAAAGACAGCTACGGAATGGAAGAAAATGAATGATGATTTTAGTTCTAGGTCAGGGAGCAAAACAAGTCTTGAAATGATAAAAGCCCTTGAACCATCCTATGATGACTTGTCCTATCATCTAAAGTTGTGCCTTTTGTACTTGTCTGTTTTTCCCAAAGGCCATAATATTAGGCACAAACGGCTAGTAAGACGTTGGGTTGCAGAGGGTTACACAAATACTCATAGCTTGAGTGCAGAAGAGGTTGGTGAGAGCTACTTTGCAGAGCTTATCAACAGAAACATCATTTGGCCATCAAAAACACTAACTCATAATGCTGGCACTACTAAATATTGCCAAGTCCATAATCTTATACATAAGATTAGTATCTCAAAATCAATGGAAGAAAACCACGGCTTTGTACTTGACGGCAACTCTAATATTGAAGGTACAGTACGACATCTATCTATAATCGACGCAGGTGAGACAAACAATAGCACATTGAAGTGTGTTGACCTATCCCATGTACGATCAGTGACTGTATTTGGAGAGTGGAGAGCATCTTTAGATTTTAGCAAGACGAGGTTGCTTCGGGTTCTTGATTTGGAGGGCACATCTGGTTTGAAAGATCATGACCTGAGTCAAGTTGGCAATTGTCTTCACCTCAAATACCTTTCTTTGAGAGGGTGTGCTGATATCTATCAACTGCCAGATTCATTGGGCAACTTGTGGGACATCCAGGTGTTAGATATCAGCGGCACAAGTATCATCAAGCTACCCAAGACCATCACCAAGCTGAAAATGCTGCAATACCTTCGTGCTGGCAATGTACCAAAAGATGATGCCACCTCTTCTGTAGAGTTGAAAGAATCAAGTGATCTTTCAAAAATGGTGCATCAAGCAATTGATGTTGCAGAATTGCCAAACGTTGTAGCCAAATCAGTTCAAGTTGGCACGACGGTATTGGACATGACAGAAGCTTATTGCAAAAACATAGTGCAAAATAAAGACAATGTAAAGAAGCGTGACATATTCCACAAATATTGCAAGGTCTTGTTACCTAGCATTCTGTGGGGACTTGACATGTACGGTGTTGAAGCTCCCGATGGGATTGGCGAACTGAATGACCTGCAGATACTAGGTGTTGTTAATGTTGCAACCGGGAAAGCCGTGCTACGTGAGCTTGAAAAACTTAAAAAACTGCGTAAGTTAGGATTGACTGGTATCAATAAGAAAAACAGCCAAGCTGTCATGTCTGTCATTGCCAACCTTTCCCTTCTTCACTCATTATCATTGCGAGCAGAGGGGGATCAAGGTCTACAAGGCTGTCTAGATCACAAGTTCTCACCTCCAAGTAAGCTTCAAAGCCTCAAGATTTATGGAAATCCAGTTACATTGCCAACATGGATCATCCAGCTCCAGAATTTGGCTAAGCTGAAGCTACGGAGCACCCAATTGGAGCTGGCTCTTTCCATGGAAATTATTGGGAAGTTACCACATTTGGCCATTCTGCGGCTATGGAAGAATTCTTTTCTTCCGAGAAAAGAACTCTCTTTTGATTTTCAGCAGGGATCTTTCCCAAGCCTCGTAGTGCTGGAGATTAAAGATCTAGAAGGCCTCAAATCATTAAGCTTCACACAAGGAGCGATGCCAAGGCTTGAGTTGCTGCAGATCGAGAATTGTATACACATAGACAACAATGGGTTTTCTGGTGTGTCATCTCTCCCAAGCCTGAAAGAAGTTATGCTCAAAGGTGACCACAACGAGGAACTCATGAAGAACCTACGTGACCAGCTAGCTCTGAATCAAAACCATCCAGTTCTAAAGGGGGCATGACCTCATATGAGCTGAATGATGGATTGGTTTCTATTGTTGTTTGTGCTTCCATTTCATGTACCTTATTGTTTCATTATAGTTTGATAAGTTCAGGTGGCATGTGTTGTTGCTGCTGCATAATTCTGCGCAGAAGTGTGTGTGCACTGGACATGCTACACCGTGTGGTGAGTTAATTTCACGAATCGTGGAGTTCATGTGTTTGTGGGTGTGGAGTCAGGAGGCCACTGAGGCCGTGTCTAGTTTGTACTTTGTTTTATATGCATCAAGAAAACCAGAAAATGCTGCGGTTGTCAAATTCTGTGAGTCCCTGCTTTGTTTCTCCTCTCTTTGGCATTTCATGGAGCTCTTCCCCCACCACTATAGGTCGAAGGTGTTCGGCTGAGGGTTCGAGCTGAACTCCAAGAGGTGCCTTGAGCAACATGAGTGCAGCTGGTAACCTGAAATGTTTCTATGTGTTTCCATCAAAATAATTGGCACTCTTTCTTCTGCATTGCCACATGTTAGTGAAATGAACTCATTTTCAATTCAGTGACTGCTACTGTAATATGAATTGTCAGTTACCTTCCTTCCTTGAGTGAAGCTATATAGTTTAGATTATATAGACTTCATTAAATTTGCCAGAACATGGGTTTTTAAAACAGAGAAAAAGTTTGGTAGACTTCATTTCTCCTTTCTGGAGTTATTTTCTAATGAGATATATAAATGATAGATTTTTCTCCAGGAAAGTTAGTTTCAATTAACGGTAAGGTGAGGACTGTTCCAGTTGAGGAAAAAAATCTATTCTTAATCATGACTTCCACGAGAACTTAAAAACATTTTTCATCCCTCAACTACTCAAAACTGTCTAACTTTCCTCCCTTTATTAGACAAGCAGTTTTAGCATACATGGCATCCTAGTTGGTAGTAAGAAATAAACAAATTCCCTTAGGACCCACCTACCATCCTCCTCTTCACTCTCTCTCTACTACGCGCTAGATGATGCACTTGGGTAGCGTCGATGGCTGTGATACATTCCGAGGGCACCTAGTTGGCACGTGTGCGCTAGTGCCACAAGTCGCTCAGCCACACGCCTTTAATACGAGCACTTAACATTAAAAGATATTACTTTTTAAAAATTAATAAATAAATGGTTGAGTTAAAAGTTTTAATTTCAAGTAATTGAAAGTTCTAAAAATGAGTTGACAGTTTCAAATTAAAATTGGAGGTTTTAAAATTTGAGTTGAAAAGTTTTAAAATATGTGTTGAAAGTTTCAAATTTTGTGTTGAAAGTTTATTCAAAATTTTTAGATTTCAAATAACACTTTTAGTTGAACATGAAAAGTATTAAAAAAACTCAAATAGTCAAAAATTCAAATAAAAAGTTTCAATAACTTGCAATCTAATCTAAATCACTTAATAATAGCAAAATATTTTCAAAACAATATTCTCATATCTATTTGGATCCTATCCCATAAAGGCCTACATTAGCCCAGGCGCAACTGCACCGACGTGAGCCTCTGCATTACCAATATACATGGCCAGATGGGTCGGGCCAAGGCGTGCTGGCCCGGGCACAGCGACACTGTTCATCGGCCCATCCTAACACGGCGAGAGGCGGTGGGCCATGCCGGCATGGCCTAGTCGTGCGTGTCGTGCTTGGGTCGACGCCCGAGCCCGTGGGCGGCACGGCACGGCATGACTCCTAGGCATGCCGGCCCAGGCACAACACGGCCCACGGGCCGCCTCCACTCCACCCGCACGGCCGCACCGCACAGCGCACCCCGGACCCCGTAGTCCCGCACGTCGAGGCGGAGTCACGGTCGCGGACCGCCGTCGCCCTCCTTCCTCTCCGCCGCCAAGGTCGCCGCCGCCTCTCCGCGTCCGGCCGCTCGCCTCCCTATCCGCCGCCAAGGTCATCGTCGTCCTCCTCGTCATTGACTCGTCCTCCTCGCATCCCATCCACCCGATGCCGCCCACGAGCCTCGCTCGCGGTGCCACTAGACCCGCGTGTTCTCGTCTAGAGTTTTCGCCGTCGTCGCCGATTTTCGAATTTTTTATTAGGGTTTCGCCGCCGCCGCGCTTGGCCTGTGGGCCGGAAGGACACGTGGGACTTTGGCATGCCGTGCCGGCACGGACACAGCCCGGCCACCTGTGGGCCGTGCTTGGGCCGAGGGCGAGGCACGTGGGCCGGCACGGCACGGCCCGTCACAGTACCCGTGCCTAACGGGCCGTGCCGTGACGGGCCGTGCCTCAGGCGTGTCCAGGCCGGGTCGGGTCATGCTGCCCGTTTGGCCACCTATAATCACCAGCATAGCTACGCCAACAATATAGTCCACCTCGCATGTCTCTCTTACTCGGCCACCATCATCATGAGACCAACCTCGCTCATTACACCCCAACCTCTTTGTTGGCTATTGCCCATCCTTTCAGTTGCCCATTTTGCTCGTCGCTCGCTTGCCCCATGATCATATTACCTCATGCACATATGGGTAGCTGTACACACTCTTGGAGAAACGGTTTTTCCATGCAGGCCGAAAGGCATCTTTCCGTGCGAAAGGCCTGCCCGCATGCGCGAAAAGGTCTGAGGAAAGATCATTTTCGCGTGCGGGCGGTCCAACCGCACGGGAAGATCGATTATCCCGTGCGGTCGGCTTAAGCGGCCCGCACGGGAAGATCGATTATCCCGTGCGGGCCGCTTAGCCGACCGCACAGGAAGATCGCACGGGAAGATAGAATATTCCATGCGGGCCGCTTAGCCGACCGCATGGGAAGATGGTCGTGCCCATTATTTTATGTATACGTTCTGTTAGCTAGCTATTGTCCTCTCTCTCTCTTCTCTCCTCTCCTCTCCTCTCTGTCCTCTCCCTCTCCTCTCCTCTCTCTCAGTAATGTTAAATAGGTCAAAATATATATATATATATATTGCGCACGAGAAAAAAGACATTTAATATTATTTCCTCATAAAAGATATATATATATATAACACAGATCGATCATGCGTAATGTTTATATACATATCAAGCTAGTTTCGTCTCGCAAATTAACATAAGTCTAGCAAGCAACAAATTTACAAATTATTTAATGGCGGTGCTCTTTTTCCCACTCCCTAAGTCGTTTGAATTTATCGTCTGTCGCCAGCTCGCTCTCCGGATCGTAGAAATCGCCCAAATGGTTGCAGACATCGTGACGGATGAAGCGGCAAAGATCTGCAACCAAGTTAAGCATGGTTCTATCGTCGAACCGGTTCGCTACAACTGGAATTCCGTGATCTAATATGTCTCCTTGAGGGGTTGGTTCTTACTTCTCTGACCACGTCTTCTTTTTTGACGTCCTCCAGCGCTCGCGGACGTGTCGATTTCTACCGGACCAGACGTTGCTGTGTCCGTCTCGACTTCGGCAGACCGGACGACAGACTTGGCGGCCTTTCCTTTTGAGCGACGCCTTGCTTCCATCTGTACGTACAACAAATAACGTTAAACGAGATCCTACGATAGGGATCATAACAATATGGCTGGACTTACTACTTGCTCGATAGGGATGTAGTCGGGGTCTTCTTCAACCGGTGGTGCTGGTGCTTGCATAACTTTGATGAACAGATCGCTTGGTTCATTCCATGTGCCTTCGCTCGAAGACTTCTTCGTTGATTCGATGTTGTGTGCCTCGGAGGGAGCTTTCTCGTTCGACATTTGATCTACGGTTGTTCATAACGCACAACATGTGAAATTTGTGAACGCACAATTTTTTATATTATCTAATATTAAGGAATAACCACAAGGTATAGTTTATACAGCGACATAAACTATATGGCCGATCCATAGTTAAAGTAGCATGGCAGAGATCATGTAGAAATCATTCAAAATACAAGTCATGCATTTCACAATAGATAATCACGTGATTGAATTGAATCAATTTGCTAATTCATGTCAAGGAGGTATTATTCAAGTTAGTCAGAATGTTGCTAAAATAATAATCCCTTTGTTTTGAGAACAAGCAGTAGTATTTATAAATTTAAGTGGTAAAATCTTGAAATATTGTGTAACTAAAATCAATTATATAATATACAGCATGATCTTTTAAATGTGCAAAGTTGTCAATTTTTTAAAGGATCATGCAAATTTTCCAATGAAGAGCAGTATTATATGGGGTGTATTTTAACCAAAATTGTTTGAAGCATCGATCAATTCTCAACCATGACATGCTAAAAGCAAGATCAGATCATCATACTATATCTAGCTAGCTAGCTACGTAACGCATGTGCCATGTACTCCACGTACAGTACCCTTCTCATTCAGCTTCCTTTCTCCTCTCGGATCACAGCTTCGACAGACCAAAGAGAAAATCCCAGTGAACACACACACACACATATATATATATATATCCCAGTGAAGAGCAACATGCAAAATTTTTGGAGCAACTATTTCACATGAAAAAAATTCATCAACAGTCCATAACAGTCCTTACAGTGAAATCAACAGTCCATCAAAAATTCATCAACAGTCCATCAAATAACAGTCCATCAAAAATTCATCAACTATAGTTCCATCAAATAAATTTACAAGATTTCACAGCACATCTCTCACATCAACAAGATTTCACATCAACACATATCTTACAGCACATCTCACAACACATTTCACATCACAACACATATCACAAAATTTACAAGAATCAACAGAAGTTAAAATTTGAATGACTAACCGGTGGCGGTGAGGAGGTTGACGGTCGGTGGCGCGGTAGGGCAGGCGGCGGTTTGTGGCACGGTGGAGGCGGCTGGCGGCGGTTGGCGGCCGGTGGCGAGGAGTTGGTTGAGGCCGACGGATGCTGACGGCGTCGGGGTCACGCGCGGTCGAGGTCGGTGAGGCCGACGTCGGCGTCGGTGAAGCCGGCGGGGTCGGGGATGGGCGGCGAGGGCAAGGCGGCTAGGGCGCGGTGGCGGTCGACGGCGTAGTGAGGTCGGTGAAGGGGCGGATGCGGTCGGTGGGGAGGAGTTAGGCGGCGGATCTCTCGGTGAGGGCGGCGGTTGCTCGACGCGGCGAGGGTGCGAAATTTTGGCAGCCTGGCGGCGCTAGATCTGTTTTCACCGGGGACTTGGAATTTTTGGGAGCCCGCGCGGCCGTTATATAGGCGGCGATTATCGCGTGCGGGAGGCTTAACGGCCCGCACGGGAAAACGATCTTCCCGTGCGGGCCATTTAAGCGGCCCACTCGGGAAAATATCTTCGAATGCGGCCTGTTTAAGCGGCTCGCACGGGAAGATATTTTCCCGTGCAGCGGTTTAAGCGGCCCGCACGCGATAATTGACCCCTTTATTTTTTTCATCAAATTGGATATTAATGAAAAAATTATCAAACTGATTCAAAAAATTACCAAATTTTTCCATACATCAATATATGCTAATTATTGCCTATGAAAAAAATTTTGAAATCAAAAGACAATTCGGCCGTCACTTTGTCTCCAAATCTAACCAATCCTTCTCAACACTTCTAATCTTTTCTGGAGAATCTTCAGTTTTGTGAGCGTCGTTTATGATAAAATATTCAAAACCTTCTTGATTTTTATCATAGCCTCTACGTATAATATCATGACATCCAGACAATTTTCATGATTTTCTGACTTCGTTTGCTATTTATACAATTTTAAAATCATTTGGTCAATAGGTTCCTAATCATGTTTCATGAAGAAAAATTCAAAATTTATTTTCATTTATAGGAATATGACTTAAGCATATCTAAACAACATGAATATAATTTTTCCACTAATTTTATTTTATTTTTTTAATCACTTGTAGTTCAAATGTGAGACTTGGCAAAAAAATTCATAAAAATAAAATAAATCAAAGAAATATAGCAAAACCAATCAAAAAATTACCAAATTTTATAATTAGGAGTTACATGTTGTATTTACATAGTAGAGAAAGTTTGAAGGGTGGAGAAAAATTTTTTTTCAAAATTTTGCCGAGTGCGAGGGCCCTTAAGCCGACCCCACGCGATAACGTATCTGATAAAATATTCGAAACCCTCTCAATTTTTTACCACAGCCTCTACGTATAATATCATGACATCCAGACAATTTTTATGATTTTCTGACTTCGTTTGCTATTTATACAATTTTAAAATCATTTGGTCAATAGATTCCTAATCATGTTTCATGAAGAAAAATTCAAAATTTATTCTCGATAATGACTCAAGCATGTCTAAACAACATGAATATAATTTTTCCATTAATTTTATTCTATTTTTTAATCACTTTGTAGTTCAAATATGAGAATTGGCAAAAAAAATTCATGAAAATAAAATAAATCTAAGAAATATTGAAACAGTTGGCATCATCACATTAGGTCCACTTAACGGCCCGCACGGGAAAATAAATTATCCTGTGCGGGTCCTTAAGTGGACCGCACGGGATAATGCGCTATTATCCCGTACGGTCGGTTAAGTGGGTCGCACGGAATAATCGCATTATCCCGTGCAGTCCACTTAGGTAACCGTATGAGATAATATTCCGTGCGGTCGCTTAGTGGACCGCACGGGATAATGCGATTATCCCGTGCGGGCAATAGCCGGCCCTCCGGGACCGGTTTTTCAAGCGCTACCTCTTATGGCCCGTCGAAACCTATTTGAGATCTCATTCAGAAAAATCGTTTCTCTAACTAACTAATAGTAGGCTATGGTACAATTTGCAACACCCACGGCCTAAAAGCGATTACAAAAAAAATTTAACTTGTTGGATCACATCTACACCGTCACATACATCATGTCATATAACCACTTTATTGGGCCTACATCAACCGTATGCCTACATACGGGTTGGACCTAAAACGATTCGAGCCTCGACTCAACTTGTTATGCCACACCAAGACGGTATTCGCCATCCCTTCACACAAAATGGTTCAGACCTATGTTAGACGTGATTGGAAACAAGCCTTATAAACCAATCATCCGTCTAATCTACCCCTATGTGGGACTAAAGTGGTGCTGGACTATTGCTTGCCCAAATTGCCAAAGCCCAAGATGCCAGTGAACTCTTTCTGACGGATGGGCTAGCCCATGCATGTTGGTCAATCTAGACCTCATCATAGCCCATTCGTGCTGCTCTTGCTTCTTTTTCCTTTTCTAATATTTCAGGGGCATCACACATTGTAAATCTTACTGCATCAGCTTAGCGGTACTCCATTATTGTTCATGTTTTCATCCAGGCAGAAACAGTCTGGATGAGAGAAAAGACTCATGCTCTCTCCTGTCGCTTCAACTCCTCTCTCTCTCCTTTCGTTTCGTTTTCTTCACCTTGCCGTTGCCTGAGCAGACCGTCGGTGTTCCGTGCAGCTTCGAGGAAGACAGCGGCAAGGCTTCTCCGTGGCGATCCAGGTTCCATGTGAGTGACGGAGCATGGGACGCTGGGAGTAGGGGCTGAGGCAACGGCTGCTTCGAGGGATAGCTGAGGCAACATATATAGTTTCCATGGTGGCGTGGGTGGCTGTCGGATTGGAAGCTTCCCGGTGGCGGCAACGTGAAACTTTCTTGATGGCGGTTGCACTAGTGGCTGCTAGATCAGAATTCCCAGCACCGCAGCGAGGATGGCGGCAGTGGTATTGGGTGGAGACAAGGGTTAGTCCTCCGTCCCTCCCTCTGTCGCTGATGGCGAGGGTTGGTGGTGACGGACAGTGGTGGGGGCTAGCCGTCCCCCCTCCCCCCAAGACGACGTACGGGTCAGTTCATGCGCATGATGACCCTGGTGGCTGATCGGTTCGGCGATGGTAGATGAAATCGGCGGTGATGGAGGCTCTTGGTGGCTGCGGCTAGGCGAGCTCCGACGCTCGGATCTGACCATGTCCAAGCTAGGATCGAAGAATTGTGGTCGTCAGTGACATGGATGGTTGACGGTGTGAATGTTTTTGGCTCGCCTGACGTAGATGAAGATAGTGGCAATGGAGGCTCTCGGTGCCACGTCCTAGTGGCAGTGGCTGCCAAGCGAGCGTCGGCACCAAGGTATGACTGCAGATAGGTGTGAACGACAGTAGAGCATCTTCGGTGAGCTCATGACAGTAATGGACGGCTCCATGACGCTCTAGGAGTGATAGGGAGTTCGACGATTTGCAGAAGACGGTTGTGGTGCAGCAGAGCGGTTTCGCGACACACTAGGGGCATTTAGAATGTCGGCAGCGTAAGGGATTTAAACGGCGACAACGGACAATAGAGATGGCAATTGGCAGCATATGTTGGTTGTCATACGCACAGACGGAGATGGTGTGGCAACGGGCAATGGGGTCTAGTTTCGATTCTTCCCTTCCTCCCTCTCACGCTGTGATGACAGAAAGAGTATGTCATCATTGAGGATCGAAGCTATGTCTTGTTGTAGCTTTTCTTTTCTTAATGTTTTCTCCCTGCAAGGTCTAGTTTCGATTCTCTCCTTCCTCCCTCTCATGCTGTGATGACAGAAAAAGTATGTTGTCATTGAAGATCGAAGCTATGTCTTGTAGTATCTTTTTTTTTCTTAATGTTTCAGCTGTATATATTCTTCGTGAATAAAAAGACCAGATTAAGAAAATTCATTATTAAAAAATATCTCGTAAAAGTAGTTTATTTACCTTCCTGAGCGGCGTATGTGCTGTTAGGTGACCTGAATTTGTTTCTGTGTTGAAATAATTGGCGTCCGTTCTTCTGCATTGCCAAAAGTGAAATGTTGTCATTTTTCAATTCAAACACTGTTGCAGTTATTTGAATTGTTCCTTGAGGGCAGTTATTACAGAGGACAGTCTCATTAATTTTTCTGAACTGGAGTTTTAAAACGGAGAATAAGTTTGATATACCTTTTTTTTTCAGATATCTTATCGTGAGCAACAAGAGCTTTCTTACACGAGCATATGCCCCATCGTACAAACATGTTAGTCATTAGATAAAGAGAGTG